>JAQGBT010001052.1:0-36920 GCA_034698585.1 Disparrhopalites patrizii | reverse complement strand
CTTTCTCTCTCTTTCTCTCTTTCTCTCATTTCTTCCTCTCACTGCGCTCCTTTTGTTCCCGAACCATAAACAATAATTACATCTGCGAATACATTTGCTTCCCTCTAAAACCTCTGACTTGATGATTCCAAAAGTAAAAATACAGATGCGTATCTCTACATACATACAAATGATCGTTTTCCTTTTACCCCTTCCCCCCTCCCCCCGAGAAATATGGAAATTGGTTTAGCATTGAGGGATTAATATTATTTTTTTTATTATTAGCATTATTGCTCCTCCTTTCCTTTCAAGGGAAAGATACCCGTGATTAGGATTGGAACAAGGGCGGAGGATATATGAGTGTAGAAGTGGAGAAGGACACATCAGAAGGCACTGATAGAAAAAGAGGAGAAGGAGGAGGAGGAGGAGGAGGAGGAGGAGGAGGAAGATTTCCAGGGGAAAAGTGTTTCCATTTCCAATTAAGTCAGCATGTACAACTCATAAAAGTCAGATGTATTCATTTTAGCACGGGTTGAAGGATAGAGAGGTATATGGACGGTGTAGGCAAGAGACAAGAGTGTGAGGAATAGAAGATATAGAGAGTATGACGGGTAAAAGAGAATGAAATGGGGACGATGGAGCCCCAAAAAAGAAGGTTGGAAAGGGGGAAAGGGGGAAATTGAAAAAGAAAAGGGAAGGGGAAAGTATATGGGGTATCATAAAATGCTTCTCTTTTTAGCTTAATGTATATCAAGGTTTTAATATTTGCTTGTAATAAGAGAACCAAGACAAAAGTTTCAAAACATAATAGAATTGTTCAATCTGCTCCTTTTCCCAAAACCTTTTCTCATTCCTGTCTCTCTCTCCTTTCTAATTCTACGCATATATACATGTCTTTATATATAGGATAATATTCTTTGTTATAGTTTTTATTAGACGTCTCTCTCTCTGTTTCCAGCTACTCGGCTTACTTATTCACATTACGTTCCATGTTCAATGAGGTTTTCCCTTTCCGTCTCTCTCTCCTCTTTTTCTCTCTCTCTGTAACTTAGTAATTACCGATATAATTTTGTCAATTTACAAGCTTCCCATCCCTCAGCCTTTTCTCATCACTACTACCATCATTATTATTATGGTTTTGGATCCGCCCGTCTTCTTTCTGTCTCCCTCTCTCTCTCTCTTTCTTTCTCACTCTCTATCTCTCTCTCTCTCTTTCTCTTTCTCCCTCAACTTTGGCCCCAACGGCTACATCACTAATCAATCCACTCATCTTACTATTCTATCATCATCATCAATATCATCAAGAGAGTCCGATACACCAGGCTGGGCATGGCCAAAAAAAAAAGTACTACTATACTACTAATACCCAAAAGTCTGGGACGATGATCCTTTTGCTGAAATACCCATTTGCGTACCATGGAGTAGGAGGAGGGAGAGGGGGAGGAGGAAGTACAAGGAGAAACACAAGGTTTTTGAGGGCCCATATAAATGAGGACGGAGGACCGTGTGTACATAATGGTAATAATAATGATAATATTTTCACTCTTAAATCAAAAGTTATGTTGCCGACTTGTATTATCGAAGGAAAATCATCATCATCTTCATCCTATCTTCCAGACGGAATCTCTTACTATATAAAATGTTTTTCAAGGAAAGTTGCCGCAGAGAGAGAGAGAGAGAAAAAGAGATGAGAAGGAAACCAATTGAACTCTCAAAATTCAATTCTATGTATTATAGCGACTGATAATACTACTACTATAGCCTCATGATCTTATTTTTTCCTTTCGTCTCGCTTTCTCTCTCTCTCTCTTTCTCTCTTTTCCATCTCTATCTGGAAGGAAATTTCGCAGCTATCGTCCCGACTTACTACGCAAGTTCCCAATATGCGGGGTCTCTTTGAGAGTCAAATGCTATCTAAATTATCAAAGTTTTTAGTAGACATTGTTAATGCTATTAAAAAGCACCACTCCATGTCAAAGTACTGCTTTTATGTCCTTATGTATTTATATACAGATTTTTTTGGGCTTTGAAGATAGCATCAACTCTTTCTTTCTCTCTCTCTCTCTCTCTCTCTCATTCTCTCTCTCTCTTACTCCTTCCTATAATTTTTTATGTAATGCTTTCTACAAGGATATTTCAAGTTAGTTTTGATACTACAAATTTTGTACATGCTTTTTTCTATGGGAAAAGGGGAGGAAATACCGGCTTTATTTTCAAGACAAATTACCCATGAACTTACTTTTTTTTTTTTTTACTTTCCTTCATCCACCGGACCTTTTAAGTTGGTCTACTTCTATCGATCTTTCTGTAATTCATTTTAATATCCAATGATATCGTCCAGAAAATATTTACAGCTTTCGGCAAGTACTTAAAATGATGATTTTTTCCTGCACGTGCGCTTTCCAGGGTTTTGTCGTAACTTTCATGGGAGCAATGGAATTACAATTAACATTTTCCCTATACTAATTCGAATTTCAAATATATACGCAACTAAAAAACAGCACATTCTACCGGGGAAATGTGTATGCATTTGTTTCCTCCAAAAAAAAGTAAATTAATTATAAATATTCAACATCATTTCGTTGGATAAAATGTGCGTGAAAGCAAAGTTGAAATAAATCCAAAAAATCCCTAAGAAGACAAGATACTATATTGTGTATAGGGAAAGACGGAATCTCAATTTAATTTGATTAAGGGAGTGAACCCAGAAGAAAAAAAAGTTTCTACAGCCATCGTGCATGTTTCGCAAAGAAACAAAAAGTAGAGGGGAGAAACGATTGGAAGAGTGTAGACAAACAAATGGTAATAACAATAATAAAAGAGAATGGAAAGATTGAAGAATGGAAAAAGAAGGTAATAATTGTGAAGATAATTTGTGATAGTGGTGGATTGTCTGTTTCATCAGTGATAATGATACAGTGCTACATATTCTTCACCATAAATGGGTAATCAATTACAATTACCTTTAGAATTGAGTGGATTAATTCCAAGTCTGGATGCATGCTAGATGTTGTTGTTGTGACCTGAGGACAAGAATTTTTTCTCCCTCCTCATACACACACACACACACACAAGCAACACGAATGGAGGCGAGCAATGCAAAGAGAGAGATTTTTTAATTTAAAAAAATCAAAAACTTGTATTTACTGTTGGAATAAATTACCATATCGGTGTAAAAAGTGTATTATTTAATTTACAAACGCATCATCCTTAACATCATGCTGGTGTGTCTTTCTGTGGGGTTTGCTTTATATGTCTTTAATCCTTTCTTCTGTAGCCCTACAAACAGAGACAGAGAGACAGAAGAATAGAGAAAGAACCAGAGAGAAGAGATTCCCGCACCTTCTAGTCATTTTAAACATGTCATCACCATCGTGCTGTAGCAATAGAAGGCAAAATCCGCATCATAGGAAAAACCTTCCAAATCCATTTATGCACATATGTATGCATCTTTCTTTTAAAGGATTTTGCTTACAAAAAAAATTTTTTTTGTACAAACCTTTCATCACCAAATACCATGAGTTTAAGAGAGAGAGAGAGAGAGAGAGAGAGAGAGAAAGAGTAATACAGAAACAAACAACAAGATACAGGATGGGTTCATCCTCATCTTGATGCTCTTTATTTGAGAAGATGAGAGAGGGGGCACAACCTCCGTGGAAGAATATTGAGTTACTCCCGTTATTAGTAGGTTGCTCACATTAAAACACGTCTCATTAATATGAAAATATCAACATGTCAGCCCAGGAGTGTTCTCTTTCCCTTATTTATGTACAATGAAAAAAAAAATGTCCCTTGCAAAATAATCAATCCCCAACATCTGCATGAGGAAGATTCAATGATGCATCAAGAGTGTAATAAATAATGTCCCTTTTTTGTTTTCTTTCCCCATTTCCTCCAAGCTGTACAGATGCTAATCATATGGAGGGATAAAGTTCTGTTGTCTTTCCCGCATTTCTCTATAGTGTATTATTTCCCAGAAAAAGATGATATTTTGCAAAACAGAGAGGGAGAACTGGATATCCTTTGACAAAGTAAATTGAGTAGGGAGTAAAAGACAAAATTATTAAGGGAACTAATGAGATCTCGTTATGTGTCATAATAAAAATATATATTTATAAGGGGAAAAGGAAGAAATATGTTGTAGTAATTCCTATATAGCTAATACAATGTATTCGGGGAAAGTCCACAGCATTAGGTTACATAAAGGCGTGCAAAAAAAATCCTTCCCTGGAAAAAATCTAAACGTATCCCTTCATGCCAAGTTTTTAACCAAAATGTTTCAAAGACTGCATTTTCATGTCATAAGAAAAAGAGAGGAAGAATGAGTAAATAACAAAACCTCGTCCCAAGGCTCATGTGTGTTCATATGTTCAACACAGATAAAAAAGGGAGAGAGAGAAGGGGAAAAGGGAAAAAGGGGAGGATGAGGAGGAGGAAGAGGAGGAAAAGAGAAAATGGTACCTCTTCTAATGTGTAGGTTACTTTCAATTAAGTAAGACACAGGGAAGAGAGAAAAGGCTAGAAAGGATTTATTCAGTTTCACAAAGTCACAATTTTATTATGTGCACCTTCCTGATTCAATTTTCTTGGCTATTCAATTTCTTCTCAAAAGCTCAATATTTGGTCTCTGCTTCTTTCGTCTCCATCCTTCCACTCCCGCTCCGTCTCGTCCTCCTCTCTTTCACTTCTGTGGGTTATAAGCGCCACACATCTCCTCCTCCTCCGCCTCCTCCTTTCTTTTCTCTCCCTTGCTACTGCTTGACGTTTAATAGTTAATATTTTGTAGAATTAATTTCCATGCCTGGGGAGGAAATATGAGAAGTTCATCTTTTTGGCATGTACACGCACTTACACATGGACTCCCTATACACTCCCTTTACTCTTCCGAGGGGGGAGAATATATATAAGGGAGGCGAAAAAAGATAGAGAGACAGAAAGATTTCAGTGGAAAAGAGTGAGTGCGAGCTAGAGAGAGAGAGAGAGAAAGAGAGAAGGAGAAAGGAAAAAGAAAGATACATAGGGACTTACTTCTTATCCTAATGTTAATTAGAGAATAGTGAAAAAGCGGGGGTTGGGCTTTTTACTCCCCGAAACTTTGTATTATTATATACCAAATGCATTAAGGATATATGTAAGGAAGTAATTATTGCAAGGGGAAAGGTAGGAGTCAAGAGATATGGAGGAGGAGAGGAGGAAAAGGAGAGACACAAGGAAATCCTGGGACCATTTTTCTCCTTTGTGTGTGGATATAGACATAAAAAATGTACATATACCCGTATATTACTACTCTTTTCAAAATGTTATTACTACTCCTCTTTCTCTCTCTCTCTCTCTCTCTCCGTTTCTCTCTGTCTCTCTCTCTCCCTTAAAAAACTTTTTATCCACCTTGTCTTCAACTTTTTGTTCTTCTTGGGAGGGGGAGAGAGAAGAGGATGAGAAGGAGGAAATGTACAAGATTACTCTATATACATGAGGAGTCTTTGGGAAGTCTTTCTTGTTTCTCTATTAAGTCATATGTACAGAGGAGAGGTGGAGGAGGATTTGAGGGAAGGAGGAGATGAGCAAAAATTGTACAAATGTGGGGATTTATCTTTACATTCCCCAGATGTCTACTTGGGGAAACGTTAATAGTTTACATTAGTATCTTCAAGTGTGTGGAACAACACTTGAGAGGAAGAGGATGGAAGACTTTTTTTTTACCTCACAAGGGAAACTCCGAGGAAAGAAGAGAGAAATAGAGACATTGAGAGAGAGATAGCGAGAGAGAAAGAGAGAAAGAGAGAGAGAAAAGATTATGGAAAGAGAGAAGCATTAACGTTTCACAAGCAATCAAGACTCTCACTCTCTCGCACTGTGAAAAAGGACGAGATTTGTTCGCGTATCTACGGAGTTGAGAGTGGTTGAAACACATGAAAATGACGGGGTGTAGCGGTATTCTCCATTTTCGTTAATAATCTAATATATTTTCATTAGTATCATTCAAGAGCTATATCAAGTTTGTTCATGACTAAAAAACTTATTTCATAAGATGGATACTATATATTTCCAAGATCCCATAATAATGAGAGTGGAAGGGAAAAACTCATCAATTAATTTCTCTTTCTCTCTCCATCTCCATCTCTCTCTCTATGCCTCTCTCTGTCTCTCTTAGCACTCTTCCTCCTTGACGCTCCTCTTTTGCTCTCCTCTTACCCCTTTTCTACTTCTTTCATCCTTATATGCATATCATAGGAGGATTTCTTCAAAGGGCGTATTGTACGTGCATATCCCCGTATTTTTGTCTGGTGGGACTTGTGAAGAGCCTGTACAATATGTATTCACTGGACTTTTACTCTTCTTTTGTGGTACTTACTACTCAACGTTATATTATGTAGCATTTCATTAATAATCAAAATATTTATTCCGAACGCATCCTTCCCTCCCTTTCTCTCTTTCTCTATACCCTCTATTTCATCCTCTCTCTCTCTCTCTCTCTCGCCCTCTCCCTGCCCCCATCTCTCTCTCCCTGTAGATAGGCTGGCTGAGATTTTATCACCCAAATATTCTCTAGTGACCATCAAATGCCACAGAATTAATCGGAAAACCTCAAAACTATCAAATTTTAGGGATCTCCTCCGCACCCGATCGTATGAGCTTTGGTGCCTATATAAAACTCTAGCTACCTCTATTAGTCCCTCTCTCTCCCTCTCTCTCTCTCCCGTCCTCCCTCACTATGTCTCACATTTGGCGGAGGGGAACAAGTTTTACAAATGACAACAAGACATGGAAGTGGAAATGGTGGTGGTGGTGTCTGGTGATAGTTTTTCCACTTATTTCCCCTCTGAACGTACTATTTGACTACCCCTACTACCCCTCAACCCTCTATATACTTAAGGTATGTATGCTCCCATTATAATGTTAAATAACGTCAACTCCCCCTCTTTCTATCTCTCTCTTTCCCCTCTCCTTTTTTTCGGGTTTGAAGAAGAAGTCGAAAATTATTTAGGGATTAGAATCATCTATACAATATGTATATGTGAGATTGTACAAAAAAGAAAAAAAATCAATAGTCATTATTACCATCTTGTTCCTTGGCTACAGAAAGTAAAAAAAAAAAAGAAATCATTATATTTATCACGCTCCAAGTCTATAGGCGGGGATTTGTAAAACCGTAATATTTGTATTTGTAAAGCCATCCCGATTGCATTTTTTTCTCTCGAGGAGGCTTCTTTTCATTTTTTTTCTCTCTTCTCTCTCTCTCTCTCTTTTCTCTCCGCTTCAATGTACTTGGATACGTATATAGACTATGATGGTGGTGGCGGTGGTGTGTGTCTTGTATGTGTGTGTCTGTGTGAAATTGGTTGAAACAAAGCATAAAGAATTGAGAGTACGAGATAGGATTGTTAAAGGAAATGGTTTTTTTTTCTAGCCTTTTCTCACGTTTTCCCCGCAAAGAAAATAGTCCCCATAAAACATCATTTGGTGTTGTGATGATCTTCTCTAAATTTTACAGACATCTCTGGAAAGAATAACAATTGAGGGGATAAAATGCACTCACAAATCCAACGGAGGTATATCAAATTGCAGGAAGGAGGAATTGAACACACGAGAGTGAGAGGCAGACATTGTGAGTTCTATAGTGAGAGATAGAGAGAGAGAGAAAGAGAGAGAGAGAAAGAGAGAGAGAGAGAGAGAGAAAGAGAGAGAATGAGAGAGAATGGACATGGAACACGAAAAGGAAGGAAAAAAACGAGAGAAAAGACGACGTATATATAGAAAAATAGACAAAGCTCATGAAGTTGATTAAATGTGGACGATAGATAGAGAGAGACACGAAGAAAGAGAGAGAGATAGAGGACGATGGAGGGAATGGAGGAAGAAAAAGGGAAAGGAATGGTAAAAAATCAATGAAATTATTTTTCATCCAATAAAGAGAAAAAACATCAAAACGCATGTGTCAAATTGAAAAAAAAAACTTTCTTTCTCCTTCTCTTGCCCTCTCTCTCTCTCTCTCTATCTGTCTCCCTTCTTTCTTCCCTCCTCTTTCCCTTTTGCACATACACACAATGAAGACATGAGAGAAAAGGAGCCTCATGGATTTTAAAAGGGGGAGGTCTTTCCTTGTGACTTTTATCACTTACTAAAATACATACTTATTATAGACCACAGTATAATATGCACTTGCTTTGGTACTCTTCTCCGCCGCCTTTTGATTCTTTTTTTCTTTGGACGGTAAGCACACACATACAATCTCCTATAGTAGTACTCCATGTCTTTTTTTTTCCTGGAGCTGGAAGAGACAGAGAGTGTGTGGAGAAAGAATGGAGGGAGAAAGAAAGAGGATGATAAGGAAGAAGAATGAAGGAGAAAAGCGAGGTGTATACTTTTCAGCTCTTGCGCATTATTTTCTCTTAAAAGATCTCCTCGCTTCCTCTTTCATTCAATATTCTTTAAATATGGAGATTGATACGACCAGAGGAAGGGAAGGATGTAAAGAGAAACGCATGGAGACAAAGTATAAAAAAAACAAAAGTAAGGAGAATACCAAAGACGTTTTCCCCCTACGTAAGAGAGTAATACGTATGAGTTTACAATTTGTTTATTTACTTTGTCTATGTCTTCTGTCTCATGAATACAATTTCTTTTTTTTTCTCAGTGAAGGAGAAAAAATGTGTTATGTTTACCCAGAAGAATCTTCATGTAATGGTGGCATCCATATTATTACAGTCATTTGCAACACTTGAAATAATCCCCTTCAAGAGAGGGAGAGAGCGAGCCACAAAAGGGAACATGACACGTTGTAACCCTGGCATTACATAAGCTCCTATGACACGGAGGATATTGGTGAATTACATGCAATTGAATGGAGAAACAATAATAATTACTATTTTCTATAGAGCCTGAATAATCATGTTTTTCTTCTTCTTGTCCGTGTGGCTATAAATAAAAAAAAACGAAAAAGAGAGAGACAGAAAGAGTGGGAGAGAGTTGAAAAAAATGACGCTGTGTGGAGGCCTGGAAAAGTCAATAATAATTTGGATGTTGAACCAATTTTGTAAAACCCGCAGGAGGGGTTTCATATGTAAACAAATTATCTCTCCATCTTTTTGGTGGACTATACGGGAGCAAAAGGGAAAGGGAGGGAGAGAGGGAGGGAAGGACGACTGTATTATCAAGGAATGGTTTTGTTATGTGTCTCAAAAGCCAAAGTGTATTATATATGGATTTACACAGGGTACTGCACTTTTACTCAAGGGTAGACGATTGGATGCGGTGTCAGGCCGTGTGTAATGTTAATGTTGTACACACAATTTTTCAACTTTCAACGGAGGATTATAACTATAGTTTTCTCTGGGCTCTCTGTAATCTTGTTGTCTTATGTGTGGAGGAAAATAAGAGGGAGAGAGAGAGAGAGAGAAAGAGAGATAATATTGTACCCCGTCGAAAACCAATTCTCCCCTCTTCTACTTTATTTCTCGCATGATAAACTCTTATTTAGAGCTAATAGCCAAACTTTGATGTTATTAGAGGGTTACTGTAATCATATCATTCGATTAGGGCGAGTGCGAGGGAAGGAGAGAGCGAGACTGGAAGGGAGCGAGAGACAGAGAAGAGACAGAGAAGAGGGAGAGAAACAGAGAAAGAGCGGGAGAAAGAAGAGAGAGAGAGAAATGAGAGAGAAACAGAGAAAAAGAGGGAGAAAGAACCAGAGAGAATGAGAGAGGAACGAGAGAGAAACACAGAAAAAGAGAGAGAAAGAAACGAGAGAGAATGAGAGAAAAGAGTACGAGACGAGAGAATGAGAGAAAAGAGTACGAGAAGAGAGAATGAGAGAAAAGAGAACGAGAAGAGAGAAAGAGAAGAGAGAGAATGAGAGAAAAGAGTACGAGAAGAGAGAAAGAGAAGAGAGAGAATGAGAGAAAAGAGTACGAGACGAGAGAGAATGAGAGAAAAGAGTACGAGAAGAGAGAGAATGAGAGAAAAGAGCGAGAGAAGAGAGAGAATGAGAGAAAAGAGCGAGAGAAGAGAGAGAATGAGAGAAAAGAGCGGGAGAAGAGAGAGAATGAGAGAAAAGAGCGGGAGAAGAGAGAGAATGAGAGAAAAGAGCGAGAGAAGAGAGTTAGAGAGGAGAGAAAGAGAAGAGAGAGAGAGAGAAAAAAGAAAAAGTAATGAGAATGAGAGAAAAGAGAGAGGCAAAAGAAAGAGAAAAGGGCGGGAAGAGAGAAAGACAAGAGAGAGACAATGAGAGAAAAGAGAGAAAGACAAGAGAGAGACAATGAGAGAAAAGAGAGAAAGACAAGAGAGAGACAATGAGAGAAAAGAGAGCGAGAAGAGAATGAGAGAAAAGAGAGAGAGAAGAGAGAAAAGAGAGAGAGAAGGAGAAGAGATAAAGACAAGAGCGAGACAATGAGAGTAAAAGAGAGGTCAGACGATCGACAGAAGGAGAGGATCGACAGACTTTTACTGTAGCACACCAACTGGATGCATAAGGGAAAGGGCTGTAAAGTTTAAAGGAAACCGTACCAACGGTGGGAGTTACTGTCGGAAACACAGACGGAGACCGAGAGTGAAATGGTATGAGAGAAGGGATTGAGATGTAGGATAGGATTGGAGTTTTTAGTTGGTGGAGAAAAGACCACCATCAATTTTTTACCGTGTAGCGACATCTTATGTCTGAGATTCACATTATCTTCATTCTTACGAAAGAGTTCCAATTTCATTGTTATCCAATTATTTTGCTACAACTGTCATAAACGTTTTTATACTAGCGGTATTAGTACATATTTAAAGGTAATTCTCAGTCCGCAGGAAGGTTTTTATTATTATTAAATTGATTTATTAGCAAAGTTTCAAGGATACCAGTGTGCTAGGCAATTTACTTTATTTTATTTGTATTTAATTGCATAGTAGCATTTCGTACTTAAGTACTTGCAAATTCGGATGTTTTTATTGAGTCTATTGGGGAAGTCATTCCACCGACTTCGACGCCAATAATTCTGGAGTGTAAAATTATGTATAACAATAATAACTAATAATGTAACTATTGATTTTTTAGTAAATCGCATTTACTGTGGCTCTATCGGTCCCAAAATTAATTAACAATGTTTTCTTTATTCTCGAAATTATGTTCAAACAAACCATCTGTTTGAACATTATGTTCAAACAAACCTTGTAGTATTATCTTCTAGGATGATGTGGGCGAATGCCATATGAATCATGTAACTCCATTCAATTATTTAATTTGCAATGACTTTGCAATTTCCCCTCAGGTTTATTCCCTCAAGACCTCCATTCTTGGACGTAAGTGGGACAATTTATTTACAGTCGAACCTCTCTATAACGGGCTCCATTACAACGGCTTTCTCTCTATAACAGTGGCTGAAAATGCTTCCCTCAAAAACTTTCTCCAACTATTAACTTAGAAATGTATGTTCTCTATAACGGTTTTTCGTTGTGGGGAAAATATGCTGATTTTAAGGGAACCGTTATAGAGAGGTTCGACGTACTAACTTCTTGTGCAACCAATGAAATTGATGTCTTACTAGAATCTACAAGCAGACATCCTATTGAAAAAATTGATATTTTTTTTGGGATGAATTAATTCATATGTGCAGGCCATGAATAAGGGATTCATCAATTTAATTAGTAATGTGTTTATTTACCTGCTGATCAGTACTAAATAAAATATATACATATCGAGGGTGAAGCACATAATTTGATCATATCCACACGGCCTTAATACGTAAAGTGGTCATCTCCACTAATTCAACAATTTAAATATTTTCGATTCAACACCGTATTCGGGTAGTGTCTCTTTTGTATCAAATTTAATATAAGCAAGAATTAATCGTAATTCGTTAGTTAGTTACTTATTCAGTGTCAACTGTTTGCACAATAAAGGTACAATTGCCCGAAGCTACGGATGTGGCAAGTTGTTTTTCATTTGTTGAAAGTAACACAAACTGATACAAGAAAAAGTATATGTATTACAGGGGAAAAGTAATAATCACAGCTGGTGAGAACTGCTTACGGTTTGTTATCTTTGCTAGTAGATTAACCTGGGTAAACATGATTGTACCTGTTCATTCTGCAATAAGGTTTACTAAACATTTTCTTTTTTCTTAATTGGTAGTTGCACATTGAAATGTTATTATTAAACCAATGTTTATACCTTGGTGACTTAATTAATGACTTACCACAATTAAGTACCAATTTAGAACGACGAGTATTGATGGGGTCGATTTCAAGAAACTTAGCACAATTCCTGGCAGTCACTTTCTATTCAGAATTAAAGTAAAACAACGTCTTTCTACCCAGACATCGACAAAGGCATTTAAAAAGTGCATTACAATCCGTTTTTCGGCTCTTTGGCGTTCCCTGCAGCTCTTTGGCTCCCTGCCGATCTCTGGTACTCCGTGACAGTTTCTGTCGCTCCCTGGCGCCCTCTAGCTTTCCACCTGGCTCTCTGACACTCCCTGGCGCTCTCTGTCGCTCCCTGCGCTCTCTGTCCATCTTTAGCGCTCACTGTCGCTCTCCGCCGCTTCCTGCCGCTCTTCATAGTCATTCATTAATCAAATCAATAATTATGTGCTTTTTATTTACCTTTAGTTCAATTCATGACTTTTGAACAGGAGTAATAATGATCGCGTAGCCCACATTCGTGCTTAAGTTCCATTATTGTAGGCCCACCATTTTGAATCAACCTTGTATATTGGTATTTGATGTTTTGAACAAGTAATTTTTGGCCTGCACTATATTCAATTCGGAGTCGAATGGAAGCTACAAGTAATGTTTCGGATGTTATATAAACTATATTTTTGATAGATTTTGTAGATGATGTTTTGTAAAGCGGGCTGCCATAATTTTAATATCATATACTCGAATAAAAAATGTGTAACGTTGTATAATTGACACACGAAGAAAAAATAATGTAGCAGGGTGAGAATCCTATGAACTGTGGTGTACACCCCCTGGCCGGACCTTAGTGGAATCAACGTTGAATCGGTTGAGGGAATGCGGCAGAGAGGGTGCAAGATGCCAGTAGGCTTGGGCAAGGGTTGTCAGGACTTTGTAAAATACTTTTCACTTTATGCACCCAGGGGAAAGCTCCACTCTAATAGACGTTTGGCTGATTTTACAAAAGGATGAGAACATTTTCGTTTTCACCCTCAAAGTTAATGGGGGTGAAAGTTCGATTCGTTAAAAAAAAAATTAAAGTTCCCCAAATTAAGACGGAGCTCATTTAAAGGTACATCGTTGGCAGGTAGCTAATGTTACAGAAATGAGAAAAAAGTACGACCAAAGCCCTTATAATGTTATAAATGTATATAGTTAATATCGATTTCCACGAGGACATTTTTATCATAGCTTATTAAAGATTTACCGACCCCTGAAACGCCCAAATCTAATTCAGGATTATAAACCCATTTGAATTAAATCCCGATTAGCCTAGCTGCCTAGTATACAAGAGGTGATTTTATACATGTACGATTATGATATTTTCCATCTTCATGGTTAGTATTTGAAAAATGGAGTAAATTTTCGCAATAGCATTTAATTCGTTCTTGAAAAAAAACGTTAGAAATGTTAAACATAGATGAAATTTCATTTTAAATAAATTGTATTCTCTCTGCGTTTACGTAAAAGTATCCTCCCCCATAATTTAAAAAAAATGCCCGTTTGTTAACCGTCTGGAAGCCAGCAAAAGAATAACCAAATATTCTAGTTACATCCACAGTAATTAAAACAATAAACCCGATTCTTTTGGCACTTCCCATTTGGTACCTTTCGAAGTCTTTCTTTCAATCACGGGCGGTAGATGTCACTTGCTCTGCTCCAGGGTCTAACCGGAAATCGGGAGTGTTCATCAGTTCATCTCTTCCTGGTATATATTCAGGCGGTGGACAAGACCCTCCTTGAACTAAACCATAGTTTCCCAGGATCTTCACAGTACTGGTTGGCATGGAGAAATCCCATTGAATTAACAGAAAGGAGAGGGGTAAGCTGCCTACAGTGATGAGCATAATGCCTATCCATCTAATTTTTTTCTTCTTATATTTTTGTCATAGTCAAAATGACCAAATGAATCTGTGAGAAAAACAGGATTTTAATCCACATTACAACTCCCTCTCCCCCTTGACTCGGGTCAACAAATTAATCTTTCGATTCACCTGCTTTGTTATGCTTGATGGACATTGGCCGTGTGCCATTAGCTTACCCCTACCCCAGACACACTGTCAAGGCACAAAATGTAAGGTTTAAAAGGCACATATATATAATGTAATTTGTTTCTCATATTTTGAGGAAATGTAATATATGAACTATTCCTACTTTAATAAGAGACGTTTGCACTGATCGGGGAATATCATCCTCTATTATAAAAAAGGTGACCGTTGAAGCTGTCGGAGTCAGCCTTATAGGATCTGCCATAATGATTGACTTACATTTAAGTAAAAAAAAAAAAAAAAAAAAGAATCTATGTTTTACATTGGGCAAACATATGATGTATATGTCAGTAAAATTCCCTTTTACTTTTTGAAAAGGGTTGAGCATCTGTATACTTGTTCCATGAAAAAAAAATCCGCATATCAAATTATGCCCGTCACTAAATTCCCCCTTTATAATACATCAAGTGGCAGAGGGCATTAAAAATGACAAGAAATGAATGACTATTCACACTTCCCCATGTTTTGACCCTTCTCATTATGATTATTTATTTGTTGGTTCCATTTCTCCCTCTTTGCTCAATGATGGGTAAAAATAAAAAGTACCGGAGTTTAGGAGGAAGACCCGCAAAACCCAATAAAAATCTCCTCCCATTTGTCTCAAAATACAACGAGCCAGGAGACGACGGGACAAATGCATAAGATCCCATATAAATGGACACGTACCCCCAAAAGCAAAAGGTTTTGCGGTGCCGAAGTATGTATTTTTTCCAGTTCTTTTTAATTTAATTAGAATGATACATATATGCCTCTCCGTTTTCATTTCTCTTCTTGTCTCTCTCTCTCTCTCTCTCTCTCTTTCTCCCCATTTCCCCTCATATCCCTTTTCAAAACGGTGTATAAACCACGAATCCTTGTTATGTGTAGTTGGTACTGCTTTTAACCACAAGGGAAAATCACACGTTTTCTCCATGTCGTTGTCGTCGTACCTCGTTACACAAAATAAATAATAATATCACCTGTGGTGAAAAAGGAATATATATTTACAAAAGGCTTTTTTTTTCAATATGGGCAAATTGATGAAAGCAAATGAAAGGGCGAGGGAGAGAGAGAGACAAGGATGGGGAAAGAGAGAGAGAGAGGAAGAAAGAGAGAGATTTGTAAAAGACAAAATGAATGAGAAAAATATCAAATTACAATAATTATGTAGAACTTCCTGGGCTTTTACCCTACCTTACATACGCGTTTCCCCTCGTTAGGACAATGTTAACCTCATGCTGTGTTTTTCTTCCCCAAATGCTCTGTGTACACTATTGGTTAACTCATCACTTACTAACCTAATAGGTCCTTTGTGTACCCGTCAATAGTTGTTACTCGTCCTTCCTTTCTCTCTCTCTCTCTCTCTCTCTCTCTCTCTGTCTCTCCCTCTCTGTCTCTCTTTCACTCCTGAGATTCTCCCATAAACGTGCCTCCTCGGCCCTTCCAGAACATCTCACGTTCTAATTAAATTTCTATTAAATACCTCCGAAAACCTCCCGACTCAAATCCTCCCAACATATACAAAAGGGACGCACTCGCATTCAGTTAGTTTAATGATATAATTCCCATATTCAACCACAGTCCTTTCAGAGGGTTTTTTTTTTGTGGAAGAAAAATGACTTATAAATCCTCTTAACCATCATACAGATACCCAATTTGCAGGTAAAGCGTAGTTCCCCTTTCCAAGAATCATTAGCCCAAAATTTTGAGGTGTGTGTGTACGTAGAGCATAACCTTTGAAAACATTATAACAACAAAATGCAAAAAGTGGAAATAATGTGGACACGTGGCAAAAATTAATGATGGAGCCACCGTAATAAGGATGCGACCATTTTCGCTTCTTTTTTTTTTGTCGTTATTTACGAGTGATTTATTTTACAAGAAGGATCATATTCGATGCAGTCGACACGGTATCATTAGTATTATTTGTAGTATTTTTTTTTTTACATTTTGATTACAGAATACATTTTTTTTTCATTTGCACTAACCACATTATTAAGTATTACGAATAGTAAAATCGTATATTAAGTTCTGTATACGCTGATTATTAAATTAGTAGTAGTATTAGTCGGAGGAATTACGGAGTAGTATATACACCTAAATATACATTATTACAATACTAAAAAAAAATGAACTACGGGCAACGGCCATTAAAAGGAACGACACACGCACGCAATGCAACTTGTAGCATTATTGTATTTCTTTTATAAATATCCTCAGTTAAAATTACTTTGCCTTCATATTCTGGATTTTTTGTGCTTGAAACTGCACATTTGTTGTATTTACAATTTTTTTTTGGAATAAATAATGATAAAATATATCTCTACAACCGAGTAAATACATGAAACCATAATGTGCAAATAATGGAGTATGGCGTAATAATATGCATACATAATTACTAAAAAATATGTATGTAGGTAATAAATACAATTAAAAAAACCGGTATCATTCTTGGGTGTGTATAATATCATTAAAGTTACATAACATTTTCTTGTACAAGAAAAAAAATGTAAAAATGTCAAGTATTTTTTGTCGATTCTTATTTGTTTATATACTAAAAAAGATGGAATATGTATAGATTCGAAAGTTCAATCTACTTTGAAAGAGTTTTGAAATAGAGTCTACAAAATTTCCTCTTGAATTTTTATTATTTCAAATTACTTATGGCTAGATTTTAAGCGATTTACGAATTCATTTAGTAGAAGGTTAATTATTTTTTATAGTATGTATAAGTTCTGGTATCCGGCGTATTTAATTTCCCTTCCTTTTGGGACAAGGGATTTTCACTCATTTTTGGTTTTTTGTCTTGAAGAAGAAGAATTAAGAAGGTTCTTCTGGAAGGGTTAAAACGGCAACAGTTTCTGGGATGAAAGGATTAATTAATTTATTTCATTTGTTTTTTTTCTTGTATAGATTTTTTTTTTCTCGTCGAAAAAAAGGTGAAATCTGGTGATTTTCTTGTTTTTTTGTTTTGTCCGTTACATGACCAAAGATGTTGCGTCGAGATTAGAATTTTTGAGTAAATGCTCAGCAGCTTTAGCTCTTAGAATAGCAATGGAACTATTGCGACGATCCGCAGCAATGTCGGTATTACAGACTCCGTCCATGTTATTGTTACTACTACTCTCATTAAGACTAATTGTCGTTGTATTGGAATTATTCGATGAATTATTTACAGGTGATATTGAACTAGGATGTGATTCTTTTTTATTGTCATCTGATTCTTTTAATTGGTCCGCCGCTTCCAAAGATTTCCGGTGCATACCTGTACAAGATGCAGAAGAAGAAAAATATTGTATTATTAATTGGCAACTAACGACATTTGGATAATTACAATCTAAGAGTCTTATTTACCATTTTATGCATGGATTTTTTTAGGGATAATCACGTGTTAAATACAGAAGCCATAAATGGCAACAATAATTCTCAAGGCATTGGCTAATAAATAAGTGACGAAAGGCAGAGAGGAAATAAGCATTTTGTCATACTGAAATTTATTTTATCCTTAATACACATCATCCCCATGTGGTGACGCACAGATATATTTGACTTTCCACGAGAGAGAAATAATCATTGAATAAGTAAAGTGTGGGAATATTATTACTTTGTATTTTACCAGGAAAAGAATAATTGCTCCGATATATTACGAGAATGAATGAGAGAAATGCTTTTTAGTTTTCTTGCAATGCCCCCTTTTTTGATAAACAAATTACTGTCCATTTTTGCGTATATAAAAAAAAAAGTTTATAAACTTATATACTATTATTATGGGTTAAATATATTGACCTGTCATCGTATTCATGAGCTCAACTCCTGCTTGGTCTACGCCAGCTACAAAGAAAAAAAATGTTCAAAAATGTCCAAACATATACACATTTTTTTCAATTTTTCAAATATTATAATTTTTTTTTGATTTTCTTGGTATAAATTAAATTGTTCAAATACTAAAATAATAAATTTGTGGATAATAATATTGTTTTTGGGTATTTACTTCACAATTTTTTCCCGTCCCACAATTTTTTTTTTTTTTAGTTTTCCGCCATTAGTATAAACAAAGTCGTACAGATGCGTACAAGAGACAGAGAGAGTGAGACCCCAATGCAGAGTCATTTGAATTCTGGTGGTATTTTGCTGATACCTAATTTATTTTCCATAAATATTTGTTAATATATACATATATATGAGAATATAAGTATAAAAAATATTATATGTGAGAGAGACGCTAGAGCTCAAGAAAGAATTAAGCTCATTTACATTACTGAATGACACCATAAAAAATTTGAAGGGGGTGGGGGGGGGTGCAGGTTATGGAGAGAAGATGCGGATGCAAATATCAAAAAAAAAAGGAGAAGATTATAAGGAGAAGGAGGAAGATGAAGAAGAAGTTCAACCACGTACTATTAGAAAACCCCTCCACCTATTTAGTCGTCAGAGAAAGGCCTACAAGAGTGAGTCGGGATATTTTATTGACTAATCAACCAGTTAGTTACCCCACCAGTGTCTCGCATACCCCACACACTAATAATTGTGTGCATTAACCATCCTCATCACCCCCAAAAAAAAGTGAGGGAGTGAGGAATCTTCACCACACTTATAAAATATATACGCCAATGACTTGAGTAAGTATGATAGTTATAGACAAGAACTTAATTTCTCCCACCAAAACCTCTTCCCCACCCATACACGCGCATATACATTGTAATAGTAAATCGGTTTGGGTGGGGAGGAGACGCAGTCAAATGTGAACTTGCATAGAACGGAATTGATCAAAAACCTCATGATTGCTGGTTTTATAGTTTCCCCTAGTCCCCCTTACATTCTATGTATGAGAAGGTCTGTAAAATGTACATAAAAACATCCCAGTCGACGAGGAGGAAATTCCACAAGAAAATTAATTAAATCCTACACTCACACACACATTACACTCTCTCACACCCAAGTGCCTAGTAGGTTATACAGACATTTATCGCCGTCATTATCATCGTCAACCGTCATCGTCATTCATCATCCCACCCTCACAATCACCCAGACAATACCAACAAGTCTAGCCATTAATTACATTTAATCTAATTTCAACCAGCCCCTTCCTATGAGGTATAAGTCTTCCATTCTCTCTCTCTATCTCTCTTTCTTTTCTCTCTCCCTTTCTTTTCTCTTTCCCTTTCTCTCTGCTTTTTCTGTATCCTTGTTTTTCTCTCTCAGCCTTTCTCTTCCCCCTTTGCACGGTTTCCTATCTGCGCATGGGACCATTTATCCTACTCTTTTTCTCTGTTTCACTTGTCTGTTTTCCCCTCTGTTCGTTTGTCTCTCTGTTTTCCTCGCTGTTCATTCGTCTCTCTGTTTTCCTCGCTGTTCATTTGTCTCTCTGTTTTCCTCCTGTTCACTTGATCATTTACCTTAATATTTTTTTCACTGGTCTCTCTTATTTCCTCTCTGCTCGTTTGTTTCTCTCATTTGCCTGTCTATTTTTATCTAAAATCTTTTGTCTTTGTTTTCTTCTCTGTTCATTTGTCTCTCTGTTCTTTTTATCTCTGTTTATTTGTCTCGCTGTTCTTGCATCACTACTAATCCCGCCGTTTCACGTGGTTCGTTGTATTCTCTCTCTGCTTCTCCCTTTCTGCCGTCTCTGTCTCTCTCAATCTCAAGTCTCTCTTCCTGTTCATCCTGTTCGAAGTTCTCTCTCTCTCTCTCTCTCTCTCTCTCTCTCACTTTCTCTCTTTTTATCACTACGCTTACTTCAGCCTCTCTCGGTCCCTCGGTATTGTTTCTCTTTCTCACACTGTCCCGTTGTCTCTTTCCCTTTCTCCATCCTCTCTGTCTCTTTCCCCTTTCCCTCTGTTGTCTGCGTCACTTGGCAGTAGCTGCTAATGACTTTGCTTCCATAATGCTCCTCGTGAAATGCAGTGGTGGTAGTCAAACAAATTAACCCTTCACGAGGACAGCCATTCAGTGTTTCCTGGTGGTGACGGCTATGCGTATGTATATATGTACAGTTTCCCTAATCTATCTATGTATATGTGTATACATGTAATGCTCCCATTCTTTGTCTGGCAGGAGTTAATACCCCTAAATAGGTACGGAGGGATTCCCCGGGACGGACATTCTATAGCTTTATTCTGTAGCCGCCCAAGAAGGACGTACTTATGTACGCCTTGACTGTCTTTTAGACAATGTGACTGGCAAGAGGGAGAGGGGGAGATTAAGAGAAAAAGTAAAACTGAGAGAAGGACAGAGAACAAGGTAGAGAGAGAGAGAGTGTGTGTGAGTGAGAGTAAAAGGGGGAGACAAACCCATTCTTGGAAGGATGCTCCTTTAATAAAGACATATCACAATAGTATATAACAAATTGTTGAAATTCCACCGAGAAACACAAAACCAAGTGAGATAATGAAATAAATTTAGAGAATTTCTCAATTAAAAGTGGGAGAAAATTGCTCTTGTCACCCCAAAAACTTATTATTAGTGGAGTTGAGGCAAGGCTTATTGTTCTATCTTTCCCTTCCTACCACTTTTTTCTTCATATTTCTCTTGATACATATACATGCATACGTCCAGATAACTACGGATAGTTATTGCTCAAAAGGAAGACAAGAAGGCGGAGGTTGAGGCGGAAGAGAGGGGAAGGTGACGGAGGAAGGAGAGAAATGAATCGAATGAAAAGAGGATGAGAGAAAAGTCACACACAAACGGCCAAAAGGAAGAAGTCAAAAGAGAGAATCAAATAATAAGTACTACTCGTCCAAATTAAGATTCGACTCATTTTATGTCACTCACACACACATATAACACACGGGGAGGCACGCACACACACACACACGCACCCATAACCATCCCACTGTTTCACTTCTTCTTCGTCTTCTTTTTCCCTCCCCCTCCATACGTCGTCTTCTTCCCCTCAACTTTTCCCCACTACCACCTACGTACATATGACAGTCATCCGGGTAACCCCTCACTCCTTTTTTTTAATGGTCTAAATTTGTTCTTCCCCCCATGAAGCCCAAAGCACTGTTGTACATAAAAGTACTTGTGCACAGTCACGAACTTGTATTTATAGGAGAAGGGAGAGAGAGAGAGAAAGAGAGGAACAATGAGAAAGCCAGTATTTCACTAATAGTAATAATAATAATAATAGTAGGAGTTGTCGCAATAATGCGTGTTCCGGGGCTGGTTGTGTCTTCTCCCTCTTTATGTGTCTAACCCTGGCATAAGACAAATTAATTAACACACTACAAGGCATCAGGGGGTATCTTATGTATGAATTATTACTGTTGCACACCCTCCTCTCTGTCTCTGTCTTTCTCCCTCGCTCTCTCCCTCTCTTTCTTGCTCTTTCTATCTTTCGCTCTCATTCTCTCTGTCTCGCTCTTTATCTCTTTCTCGCTCTTTATTTCTTTCTCTCTATTCCTCTCCCTTTTTCTCCCTGTTTCTCTCTCTTTTGCTCTGTTTCTCTCTCTTTCTCCCTCTTTTTCTCTGTTTCTCTCTCTTTTGCTCTCTGCATCTCTCTTTCTTTCTCTTTTTCTCTGTTTCTTCCTCTTTCTCCCTCTTTTTCTCTGTTTCTCCCTCTTTCTCTCTCTTTTGCTCCCTGCATCTCTGTTTCTTTCTCTTTTTCTCTCTTTTTTCTCTGTTTCTCTCTCTTTTGCTCTCTGTATCTCTGTTTCTTTCTCTTTTTCTCTCTGCATCTCTGTTACTTTCTCTTTTTCTCTTTTTCTCTCTTTCCTTTTTTTTTCTCTCTCGTTCTCCCCCTTTCTCTCTATTTCTCTCTCGTTTTCCCCTTTCTCTCTCGGTCGCTCTCTGCCTCTCTCTTTCTCTCTCTGTCTCTCTCTTTCGCTCTCCCCGTGAAGCTCCTATATTGGGGTATTAGTGGGAGGGTGTAAAATGGACGGACGCCGACCTGCCAAAGAGACACCATCCCTTCGACCGACCCCATGCATGCCTAATGTGCACATGTATAGTAGCCGGAGTTGATTCTAATAAAGGATGGATGAGATGAACAAACCTTTCATGGAATATTATTATCTACAGGGATTTCATTACATGGACACCAAAAAAAAAATCACAAACGATCCCTTGAGCAATAGAGGAAGAGGGCCTTTACTGGCCGAGATATGTACGTATACAAAAAAAAAAGAGTCGGTGGTGTTAACAGAAGATAATAGGCATGTATATACATATGCATGAAAGTGTGTACAATTGACTATACGTGGATGTAAATGGTGAAAAACGGAGCAATTATCTTGTGCCTGAGGGGATGATTATTTTTAACCTCTCCCGATCATATCCTCATTAGTTTTACATTTATCCGCTATGCACACACACGCACTTGTGACGGCTTTTAGTACAAGGGAAAGTGTAGTGGCCGACGGATTGGATTACGTGTGGCTTCCGCGTTAATAACACCGTTGGTACCCTGGTAATTATTTTGTCCTGAATAATAAAGGCTTGTTACTACTATCTACTTGCGAGGGATTATGTACGATATGCCAGTACAGATTTTTTTTTTTGAGTCTTTTGCACACGTTATGTGAGTACAAAATAATTGTTTTACAGAGCGTGAAAAAAACTAACTTTTTACTAAAGACTAAGTTCTAAAAGAAAAATGAGTGCACGTACGTGAGAGAAGGGAGGACAGGATTTGGGGGGGGGGGATAATCGGGGATTTTGTAGGAATTAGGTTTTTTTTATAAAAAGGATAAAGTTTTAAAATCTTATTAAAAATAGTACAAATTAATAATAATAAAAGTTGAAACAACAAAAAAAAAAAGAAACATTTGTTTTTACCCAAAAGCCAAGGAGCCACACATTCGTCGGAGTCTTTCCCGGATTTGAGTATTGTTTCAGGAAGGGGTAAACTATGCCTCACCATTGCACCATACAATCCATACTCGGCCATGATGGTGGACCGACCCCAACATTTCTCCGTTTTCCTCCATTTGGCTCGTCGGTTTTGAAACCATACCTGTTGGGAAGAAAAAAAAACCATTGCAAATAAACATACATTACACAGTAATCCTTAATCCGACCAATATTTAATACATTCCAAAAATATCTGAGAGTTTCCCAAGTGAAGACATGTTGTCGGTGTCACCATTTGGACATTCATAGTGACCCTAAACGAATGTGTATTAAAACACATAGATTGGTACTAGAATTCCCCGCCCATCATAAAATTCCTGTACATTAGAGAAATAAAAGTCATTGATGGTTTTAGGAGGGGATTTTAGGTTGGGAAAGGATGTTAAAGTAATTAAAAAAGGAGAGCATTTGATTGATAATTGGCAGGAACTTTATTTGGGAGGCTTAAGACCATTCCACAAAAGGAAACCACGGCATAAGGATAGGGAAAGCTTTGGTTGACTACAGAAAGACAAAAAGAGTGGTGGTTTATAATACAAACATTGCGTCGAAAGAATTAGACGAAGGGCAGACACACCAAAAACAAAATTCGTCTCCAACAGCAAAGGAAAAGCAATTTACTCAAATGAGAAGATGAAGACAACTCTAGAATCTTTTGTCCCAGGGATGTTGCGCTTTTGAGCTAATCTTTTTTTTACACACTCTTTACCACCACTTTGATGGAAAGCTACCGTGTGGTATAGTAGCTCCTCTGATGTGTTAGTGTACTCCAAAACATCGTTCAATTCCTTGTCAACAAAACATGGAAGGTACACGAATGTACAGGGGAGTATAAAATGTTACATTAGTATACATATAACAACCTACACAAGAGTTCTCTCTCACTCTTGAGAGTCTTTGGGTTCTTTTTTTTTTGTCCTTCGCTTTTTGAGGTTGCAATTTATTCATTTGATGCGTTTACACACAGACACAGACACACATGCGAACACATTCTGTAAAGATCTAATCAATTTTCTCTCCCATTTAACCACTCGACGGTGTAGAGTTTCTTCTCTAGAGACTGTCTTTTTGGTGGGAGCTAATCGTTTTCTCTATCATTCTGATGCTCCATTCAACAATACGTCCACTACCATGCAAGTGGGAGAAGGTTTTTCAATCATCATCATTCTCAATCCTTTCCTCCCTTTCTATCCATAAAGAGAGAGGCTGACGCCCACATTTGTAACTTCTTTCACATTCTTCTCTCTCTCTCTCTCTCTTTCTGCCACAAACATTCCAATTTCGTCACTTTTCTCAATCCTTCATAAGCCCGCAGATTTTTTCTCCTCTTGTTATGTTCTTCCCCGAGATAAAAATCTTGGACAGTCTTTTTCTATACTGATTTGGTGAATTTACAAATTTTATCCTCTTATGAAAAAATCATACCAATACCGAATATTCGAGATAAATGGCTTTTGTGCATTAATTTGTCAACAATTACGACATACTAGGGGGAATGCAGAAGGAATGAATAAATACATAATTGGGAACTTAAAATACGTAGAATGCATATGAAAAATCGTATTGTGAAAGACTTAATTAGGGGAAAAAAACATTAAAATACATAATTGGGTACTTGCCTTAAAATGTAGGAATAAAATTCATTTGGAAAATAGTAATATTAGCAGACAAGCCATTTAATTTTCAATTCAATTTTTAATTTAAATTCATTTTAATATCAAGTGTTGACAGGTTTACTAGTAGTTAAAATGTATCTGTTGTGAATTAAACAATCTCTGGGAGAATATTTTTCAAAGGCTGATTTAACTTCAATTTAACACTAAGGCTACGATTTAAAACTGCACAATTAAGTACGTTGATTATAATATTGTAAATTGTAACTACTGTAAAGTTGATTGGCAGATGCAGCATGAAGCAATAGATTCCTAAATATGAAAAAAAAAAGTTAGAAAAAACGAGGTGTAGGTGTCGATAAAAAAAAATCCATACAAACAAAGCTTGAACAAATACACTTCCCTCTGTGTTGGTTTGCTTTAAATTATAAAGTAAATATCACACTTACTTTCCCTCCATTCACTTTCTCCAGAAGGTAATTCAACTGTGAGGACGGTATCGAAGTATTTTGTCACCGTGAAATAATAGGCCCATTTTACTAAAGTAAACTTATATTATTCCTTGACAATAATGGCACTTTTCAAACTCTGTCCATAAAAATATTCTCCTAGAAAAAGTGGATAAAAAGGATTTGATTGTTCTTCAAATAAAATTTTATCCTTAGCATTTTCCTCAGTTCTTCTCTTCTCTCTCAAGTCCCATGGAGAAATGATCTCAAGGCTAATGGCCAAATATTTAACTTTCAAAATGTCCAATTTCTAAGTGCGAGCAAGCTGCCTCCACGAAAGAGCAAAATTGGAGAAAGTCCCCAGTTTTTGAGAACGGAATGTTTGATTACACCTAGACCTAACAATGATCCGTGTATTACAGGATACTAAAGACGTATGTAAACTGGTTGAGTAAATGCAAAATATGCAGAAGGTAATAGAATAAAAATATTAAAAAAATCATAATAATACCCAAAACATCTTATAATGGTCCACACATAAGTACATCGAGGTTGAAGTGCAAATTCTGAACATATCCAACGAACCCCGATACAAAAGAGAACCATCAACATTCCGCCTAAATATCTACATGCGTAAATGCAAAAAATGACCAATTCTCCATAGTCGAAATCAATCGCCCGAGCAAAAATCGCGAAAAAGAGGCTTTTTGTAAAGACATCCTATAGATTATTTTTTCGGAAATTGGTAATTTTTTGCATTTGCGCAGGCTACAGATAGCCATTTGTATTGGGTTAGGGCACGCTAGCTCTAGTCCAATTTTGAATTTCACTCTCGAAATACCTTTTACCTGCACGAGAAGCATACAGGAAAGCGAAAAGACAAGAGAAAGGAAAAAATGTCCGTTATTTAAAAAAAAGGGAGAACCCTAATCACCTCCTAAGGATGAGGACACACGGCTTTTTCAAAAAAAAAAAAGAAGTACATAATAGGACCTTACATAAACGATTCAAGCTCCATCCAAGCACATTCCTCCCCATAAAGGACTCTCTTAATGTATAGAAAAGGCATATTACACATGGCATGTGCAAACAAAGACTATTGATGCTAGTGCTTCCAACGCCACTGCACTTACTCATACCCTATACATATCCTTCCACATAATTTATTCAAATGTTTAACCCTCCAAATTCTTCTAATACCTAGTTTCATTCACACACACAACTATTCCTACAAGTACGGAGGTGAATTTAAACGTCAAAAAAAAAAATAACGTCCATTTATACACCATCTCCTAACAGAGGCATTTATGGACTCATTTATGTATACTCCTTGGCTTTTGAGGTTTTGAAAAAAAAATACATATATATATATGTGCAATAAAACTCGACAAATGCTGTTTACAGATTCATGCCCATTGTGAGTACGTGGGAAATGTTGGGAGTCTTCACCATTTACAACCATTTCCCCGTAGGTGCTGGGGAAAGCCCTGGAACCACTGGGGCCGCAGAGACTCCTTAATTCACCAATCACAACCTCTTCCTATGACGCCTTTTACTTTGTAATTCCTCACATCAAATGAAATGAATGGTTTACCTCAAGATAAATTCCTACATTTTATAACATGGCAAAATTCATAGTCCCTTACAAGGAATTTTTGCCAAAGTTTTTTAAATATGCCTTTGAAACTTTCTTCAACTTGGAACGAAAAAATTTGTCAAGACAATGGACCAACATATTTTTCGACACAAAAGCCATTATTACCAAAAGTTAACGGTCATAGTTAATTCTCTTCAAATTAACCCCCTTCATCACACCCACCAACCATACATATAGGTTCACTCTGAATAGGAGACAAAAGGTTTGGGATGTGTACAAAAGCACTCCAATTTCATAGTTAATTGGACTGTCGATGAAACACGTTAATTGTTTTATCGATTAAACTTTTCTTTTTTTTATACCATTATTTCCCTTTCTCCCTTCCATTCACACTTCTTCCACCCTTCCTTTCTATAATGGGGAGCGTGTGCAAATCGCAATAAGTAATCTGGAGGCACCGTCCTAATAATAATAAGTGCCATCTGCAACATTTTTTCTAATTTTCTATTTTATTATATAGGTTGTACCCACAAAAAAAAAATTGCCCACTCTAATTTTAGTCTAAAAAAAATACAATAATTGGCATTAACACAAGCTTCACACATGCGTCTAGTAATTGGCATTTAGTATTAGGCGTCTCCTAATTGGCATTAATAAAGGTTTCCCATAATTGGCATTAATAAAGGCTTTTCTCGTAATTGGCCTTAACACAGGTTCCAAGTACTGGGCATTAGCATAGGCTCCTCATAATAAGCCTGGGAGAAAGTCCCAAAAGTCTCTGGAAATACCTTTATCATTCATTAGAGGAACAAACAACCGTTGTGTATCTGTCCCATTGAAGAAAACGAAGTCAACAATGACATGATGGGACAATGGGCGTTGAAAGTCAGGGGATACACAGAGAAGATAAACAAGGCTAGTGTATAACTTGCTAATACATGTGAGGGAAATTAAAGCAATTAATAGGCATTGTTCACCTCATAACATATCCCTCCTTCACATATTATGGCCATTGTCCCATCTAAGACATATGAGCCTCAGCAGACGACATTGACGGGGAAAGAGAGAGAATTCATATATTTTAGTAAGGGAGAAAAAAAAAACACCGGAGAAGATTGGTCTCATTCCATTTCAAATATAATTTTTCATCTACACAACCAACTATTAATACAGCTTATTGTTAGTTAATACAAGAAATCCTTAGAAGAAAAAAACTAAATGGTCCACACCGCCACATCTTTCTAATACCCCCGACCGTATGACAAGGAGAAGATGGAGAAGCAGACCATAATAGGCCAATAAACCAGAAATGTGATATACAAGGACATTATATAGGGAATCGTGTACAGAGGAAGAAGAAAGGGGAAAAAATTAGACTTGCCACCACACAAGTAATAAAGGGGGGAAGGGAAGACATAAAAGATGAATACATAAAAGGGAAGACACTCTTTTTTTTTCTTCCTTAAAACGACAACACGCACCACCAATCAAAGAGAGAAGAAAAGTAGACAAAGTCTGAACAGTACTTGAATAAAATATAATGTATATATATGAATATGTACGTATAACAAATATATCCCTCACCTGAATTCGATCCTCAGGTAAATCCGTTTTGAGACTCAACATTTCTCTAGCATAAACATCTGGGTAGTGTGCTTCTTTAAATGCTTTTTCAAGTTCCTCCAATTGGTATGATGTGAAGATTGTTCTATTGTTCAGTCATACAACATGTCAAATACACAAATTTTTTTTCCTCAATACTATATGTCATTACTATAATATTACTACGTAACATACATTACATATATACTACATACAACCCAGGAACAAGCCTTTCAACATTCACCAACAGTAATTGAAAAGACTGTGATGTACTACTGCTGAAGACAGTGCAAGACCTTTTCTTTTTTGTTGGCCATACACTATACAGAGGGAATGTATACACCCCTTTTTACCAGTATATATACATATATTCATGGGAGAGAAATGCATTTACAAGGGACAGATATAATTGTAGGAAGTACGTAGTTTTTAGGTATGAAGGGAGAGAGAATCTATTTTCCCCCCCTTGTTGACAGAATATTAGAAGGGTACAAGTACTACTACGATTGCCACTACTAATAATACTAGAAATACATGTATACATTTAGGAGTACTACATATGACATAATAAATGTAAAAAAAAACACATGCATCTACACATACACATGGTTTGAGATAGGAAAAAAAAATTATATACCTATGACGACGTTTCTTTTTCTTTTTCTTGCTACTCATGCTTCCTCCACAATTTGTACTGCCAGGAGCTGAGGATCCAATATTATTCAAGTCCAGTCCCACTGTATTATTACTCAAGTCTGTTTTTACCACCCCCCCCCACAAAAAAAAAAGAGACATACACATTTATTAATATTGAATATCATCTTCTTAACTCATACCACATATAACCTTAAGTGGCTTCCCTAGGACGTAGGGAAATACACACAATATACTAATTTTTCACAAATTCCTCCCAGATCTGACGATTAATACATTGGCAAGTGAGAAAAGTCAATATGCACATGCTTTGTGTCCATATGTGTGGAGAGCCACACTTATGTCATGTATCGGTAATAAAGAATAAGTAACCTTTCCATAAGGGGCATGTGTTAAAGACGGAATAATAAAAATAATTATTTTTGTACTTTTTCTTTCATCTTTTTTTTTCTGGGGGAGCCCAACCGCCTCTTTGGAAATGTCATGGGGCTGAAGGGAAGTACAGTGTGTATTGTGGGCCGCATGCATGTGATTATTGGTGTACAGTAAAAATAACATAATAGTCATGATAACCCAAGCTACGGTGGGAGGAGGACGTATGGAGGATATGCTTTCATGTGCCAGGTAGACTTAACCCCTTTGGGATGAATAAGAGAGAGAGAGAGAAAGAGAAGGAAAGAGAGAGAGAGGATAAAAAACGTCAACATTTAATTACATTCAATTATTACAATGAAAATACCATATAGAGGGAGAATTATTAACCAATTGTCATTCAATTTAAATACATAGCTTATTATCTTATTATCTCCCACAACTGTTCTAATGTATAGACGAGATGGGTTGTTCCAAAGTTATTTTTTATCAGCTCTCTCTCTCTCTCTTTACAACACCTTCGCACCTTCTCCATTTTTTCTCTGCCGTTGTGTCTGTTATTATATATATTTTTTTGTTCTTCAACTTGTAAGAACACTGGCATAACTCTTACTATAGTACAAGTCCTTATAAATCATCATACAATTGTTACCTTGTTAAAGCTTGCAGTGAACACTTTGCCTAATAAGTAGGTTCCTGTTTTTCTCCTGCTAATAATAAATAAAAGGTACATAGTCCATGACGTCTCCCTCTCTTCTGTCTGTTGTCTTGCTTCTCTCTCTCTCTCTCTGTCTCTCTCCTCTCTCTTTCCTCTCTTTTCTTCTCTCTTTTCTCTCTATCTCCCTTTTTCCTTCTCTCTTTTCTCTCTATCTCTCTCTTTCCTCTCTTTTCTTCTCTCTTCTCTTTCTCTCTCCCTCGGTTCATGTTTTTCTCTCTTTCATTTGTTAATATTCATCCAGTCCCTTTCCCTTTCTGTCTCCCTCTCCCTCCCTCTCTCTCTCTCTCTCTCTTTCGTTTATTATTTTTCTCTCTTATCCTGTTTCTAGTTTCTCTCTCTCTGCCTTTCATTTTTCTCTCTTTTCTTTTCTAGTTTGTTTTGCATATCTCTGTCTCTTTCACCATCTCTTATCTGGATGTTACTCATCACCGCCTTTCAAAATACACCACCATTACGTTTTCACCTTCGAAAGGAAGACATAAGTGTGCACCCAAAAACAGAACGGAAAGTACGACAGCCTTTATAGGTGGATAGAATCTCGTCATCATTGTCAGAAATACCCCCAAAAAAAATCTTTTGCGAAATCCACCATTGAAGATTCGTCAAACACATGTTTGAGGAATGGGACGGATGTAAATTAATTTCTTATGAAGCGAATCTTAGGTGTGATTGCAAAAAAAAATGGCACAACTAAATGCGTTCGTCTTTCAATTGGAACAATCAAGAAAAGATAATGAAATGTACATAGGAACAACAACGAGGTAAAATAATCCTGGGACAGATTTTCCAACCAGAAGATTCAGACGGCATGATTGTATGGCCCTCCCTCTGAGATGAGATGGAATTTGAGCAAAGGATTGAAGGTAATAAGAAACAGTTGCTTGTGATGTAATTAAAAAAAAGAGATTTGTATTACTTTTGTTAAAGGGGTCTTGAAGTGAAGAATTTTTTTTAAACTGCTAAGTAATTTGTGACTGCTTCCCACTCATATAAAACCCACTTTTCTGTCATGGGACAAAGCTCAATGTTTAGAAGCTGAAAAAGCTAGGGCTAGAAATCCAAAGTAGGAGTACTAAAAAGGTTTACTTTTAGTGGTTTCTATTTGAACCAACACGCTCTTCATCCCAAGTATTAGGCGGTGGAAGTATCACTGTTACGTCTGATAAATGGGTGCGTTGACAAGATACAAAAAGCAATGGTTTGTGGTTATGTTCTAGTCGTTTCATTAACTCCTCCTAACACATTGTGAGGGAATAGAGCCGTCTTTCCCCCTTAATATTAGAGGCCAGTCCTCAAAAGAAAACTCCTAGGGACGTTTTACTTGAATGCAATCATGAGTATCCTTAATAAATATTTAATACTGTGGTGATAAGTGACAATTCCTGTGTAGGAACCAAAATTCAACTGCAAAAAGCTTATTCATTTTATTTTTGAGAATGCACTTGAGAAACATGGAGTATCCTTTTTGGAATTTCGTAAAGGGAATTCCCAATTCACCTCCTTAGTGGTTTTTTTTAGAGAGTGAGACAAGAATTTACTAAATTAAAACATTATTTGAAAAGGGTTGACCACACCACTCTCCAGTAGTTCCTACCTAATCAATATAAGGCTGCGCACTTCCCTGAGAATTCTCTTGGTTATTAAGCCATAGTATAGTATAGGAAGAGAAACCGCTTAAAATGGACCTGTCCAATGGATGAAATGGAATTACAAATAATAAAATACCACCAATTGAATTTTTCCCTAGTAAATATCTCATGGCTCGGAATCTCGAAAATATAATTTCCAAGCCTAGTACTTTGATGACTCCTTTTTTTCTGTACATGAAGGAAAACGGGAAATCTTTTCCCTCAAAAATAATAATAAACGCAACTGTCATTCAGGGGCAGAGATTCCTCGAAAGATGACAGTAATTCAAGAAAGAGAGAAAAAAATCATTTCCAACCACATATTTTTTGACATCAAGTACTATTAAAAGGGGCTACTGTGAGGCAGTGTGTATACCCTTTGGAGAAGTGCTCCGTGACCTTTTCCTGCAGAGCCCTTCTACAAGGCTGTGAGTAGTTAATTTTCACGAGTCCATAACCACGCCAAGTGTATTTGTTTAGGAATAAATATTATTTGGCCAACAACCCTTAAAAATCAAAATCAAAAGGTTGACTTCCAGTCAACCACCTTAAGGGTGCATTCTGGAGATATAATAATTTTAAGGTCCAAGAACTTAATGTCTTCCTCGGATTTTCCACCGTTTTTGGAAGAGCAAATTCCCCCACAGAAATATTTCCCTCCTCTCATCCTATCTCCTCTTACTACGGGCTACTATTCCATCTGAACACGTCCCTTTTTTGAACAAGTACTCAACTTTGAACTTGAGCCCAACGGTATGAGACTATGTACGGAGCCAAACAACCTGCTGTTGTTAGAAAAATTTCCAACAATCCTCCATCTTATGTACTGTATTTTTATTGAATGACATTACAAAAATAGGAATTTTTTTCCACCCTCTCACTCTCTCCCTCTCTCACACACGGGGATTCATACAGTACATACCGATACACTCGTCATCACTCACACATACACACAATAGGTGCGAGAAGAGGCACTTGAGATTTTTTCCCTTTCTTTCTTACTAAAATATTGTCAAGATCAAGAAACTTTGTGTCTTTAAGTAGTTGGGAAAATGTTCCCGTAAGCAAATGTTTTCCCTCTGCACCGAGTCCACTGAGAGCATGATTCACCCGGTACATGCTCTTCATACTATATTATACACATTAATATTTGCCCATTCCCTTTACCTTTCTATTTTTATACCTAAGCTACTTTTCCCATCATAAACTCTCCTTTCTGAGTATTACGATGTCTCTTTAGCTTTTTTTGTACATATCTTACCTTGTTTTGTTTTTTGCGTGCACGTCAAGTGAATACTTAGGTGCATTAAGTATAAATCATGGTTGAATTGTAAAGACAGCAGGAAAGGGAAAAAATGTAACAGGTCGGTCAAACATTTTTCTTTCTTGTCACTCTTTAAACGTGAACTGCCTCAATTTTTTGCTCCATGTCATGGCTTATTTTCTAGTTCAACCCTACTATTTTCTTATTCTCTCTCTTTCTCTCTCTTTCTCTCTCTTTCTCTCTCTCTTTCTCTTTCTCTCTCTTTCTCTCTCTTTCTCTCTCTTTCTCTCTCTTTCTCTCTCCACCTCTCTCTTTCCCACTCTATGTCTGTCTCTCTGTCTTCCTCTGTTCCTTTCTCTCCGTATTTCTTTCTTCTGCGTCTCTTTCTCATAATCTAACTCGCTCTCTCTCGTTCCTTCACTATCTCACTCTCTACCCCTCCACCTATTTAATGCATGCGAATTGCTTCCTCACGTGCTCTCATCCCAACTCACGTAATCACAATTTAGGTGGGTAATAAAAGAGCAATAATGATCCCCATGGAAATTCCCATTAATACTACACCTCTAAAGATAATAAAAAATCTAGCCACTTATTAATCCCATCTCCTGCTCCGATGGCATTTGTTGACAACCGTGTGTAGTACTCCAATAGTAACTACTTGGTTTTTACATTGAAAAAAATATGTTCCTGGAAACAAAAGCCCGAGTGGGGTTACTACCAACTCCCCAAAGAATGGATGTAATAACGGCTATATATGTATGTGTACCCATAACATGCATACTCCAGCCGACCCCTGCATAATTTATTAAACAGATCCGAGAGTCAACAAACTGAATCATCTAATTATGGATAATGCACACATGCAAATGTTTGTCAAGAGGATCGGGAGTCACTGGAGAAAGGAGACACTTTCCACAATAAATCACACCATCGCACACTCCCCACGCACTCTTTCATTCCTTCCCCTTCTCACCCTTTGCGAATGAGCCTATGACATACCTATATCACGTATTATTACCTACATACATACATATGTGGATCCTCCCCTATAAACTATATGGGTGCCCCAGTATCCAAAAAAAAAAATCCTGTATGTGTACAAGGAAATATCTCCGCACCCGGAAAAAAAAATGTGTTAAAAAAACTGGCATAATAAAAAAAAATCTAATCAAGTTAATCGAAGAGAAAAAAAAATTGAGTATCTTTACCGCCCTTTCTCCTCCTAATACAACTACCAACTACCGGATAGAGTTGTATACGGAGGAACATGAAGGAAAGGGAAACGTTAAAAATCTATTATTTAACACAACTTACAACCCCACACTTGCATCACAAGGGGCTGGTCATGCATATGGAGCTCATAAGAGGAAATGGAGAGAGAGAGAGAGAGAGAGAGAGAGAGACAGGAGAGACTGTAAAATGGACGGCTCTCTTGTATACCATACAGAGGAATGGGAAGGAAGGGAATAAACCATGTATATACGCTCTTCATGTTGATCGTTTCAACATTTTACGGGATTCACAGGGAGAGTGAGGCCTCAAAAGGGAGAGAACATGCTCTTGTCTCTCCCCTTTCTCTCTCTCTCACTCTTTCCTTGTCTTTCGTCCCCCCTCTTTTTTGTCCTTACATATGGGGCACTAAAACAAGTACCCCATGTGTATTTATAGGGAGGAATACATGCCCTAGAATTATCATCACCACCACTAACTTCTTTTCCCATCCTTTTTTTTTTCGTACCCCTGTTGAACAGTTTTTTTCCCCTTTTAAACATTCAATGATTATTAATTAGCCATGGGAATTAAATTCCCATTTCAATTTACACTTATGTGTGTATGTGTGTGCGTGTGTCTGTGACTGGTGCTTAGGGGAGACGAGGGAGGGAGGGGGGAAAAGTTGTTAAGTGATTTCCTTCAAGTCTATACATCTTTTCTTAATATATGTTTTTGCCATAATACGATAGCTCTTTGGTTCCTCAGTTCCTTCCGCTTCTTTACATTCTCTCTCTCTCTCTGTTTCTCTCTCTCTCTCTCTCTCTTTCTCTCTATCTCCCTCTTTCTTTATGATGACGCTCATGTTCCTTATTCCGGAACTGTTACTATTGCACATGTTACAGTATCCAAGTGGGATATGCTCAAGTAGTTACCTTTTTTTATGACATGATGAGACTACTTTTTCAATTACGTTATTCTCTCTTCCTCTCTTTCTCTCGTTTCATTCTCTCTCTCTCTCTCTTTATCTCTCTCTCTCGCTCTCTCTCTTCCTTTCTTTTAAGCATGTCGTCGTTTCAGGCTTCTTCCACTCGGAGGAGACTACTTACTACATAGGACACACAAAGTACTCGTTCACCATGGCTTATTCACTCTCCCCCTTTCCTCTCTTTGGTTATTTGAACGGCCCAATACGTACTCTTGGTACAAATGGCTGGGAGACGTAATTAAATGGCTAAAAAGCAGGACTTTGGAAGTACATGGAAAATAAGGGGATAAAAGGAAGAAAAATAATTAAAAGGGGAATCAAAGAATAACAAAGTCTCCAATTGACTGGCACGCGAGGGTACTTGCTATCTCCCAGGAATTTGCTGGTGCTCCCAGGAATATTATGTGATTTGAAGATGGGGATTTTAAGGGTTTGAAGGATTTTTTTAAGGAGATTTTAAGGAGATTCTAAGAAGCTATTTAAGGAGGGAAATTGTACTTATTGAGTATGGAAGGTACATAATGGTTCCCACTTTTTGGTTATTGTGGCGGCTGTGTAAGGTGACATTTCACTTATGTTCGTCAACAATTGTTTTCTCTGGGAGATCCTCCATCAAGATTGTCCTCAAAGACGTGTGTTTGTGTTTTCTTTACTTTATTTTTACGTTTTCGTTGTTTTTTAAAGAAGAAAAAAAAGATATACAGTGCTTTGTCGCACACGTCCTCCTCTGACAATTAGAGGCTCCGCCGTGTTTATTTGTGTAGGAATGTAACTTGGGATGTGAAGTGGGGTACAAGGAACTAATTTTCGTTGTGGATAAAAAAAACAAATTTGAAGCAAAACATTTTTGGTCTTCCAGGCAAAATAATATACGTAAAAACTCTGGAGATATGTACTAAAAGGGCTTATATTAGACTCTCAAATATTTCTTTCAGGGAAAGAATCCCCATGTTTTTTGGGGAGGAAGGAAGTACTTGTAAATGAATTGATTGATTTGTAATCTTCAATTGCCTTGTGGCAGAACGAGCTAATCTCCAAGAGAGAGAGAGAGAGATTACATAACTGGGAACATGTTCCACATACTTTCATTTCCGTCTGGAGGGAGTAAACTGGAGATGCTTCTGTTTGTATTTGTACCTACGCGTATGTACTACCTGCCCGTATGAGTATAGATATATATAAAAATGGAAATTTCAAGCATTATTTTTTTTACAAATCACACATGCATACCACTTCCCTTTCAATACAATTTTTAGCAGAGAATCTGTAAGGAACATGTAGGAGAGAAGGCCTCCCGTAGAATATGAGAGATGGAGGGAATAAAGTGCATATGACGTAATAAAAAAGAGATAGTGTATACTTGATGCAGCAAGCAAATTGATGGATCACAACAAGTCATGTGTACATGTGTGGTACTTGAACAAATCTAAATAGTTTTTTAAGCGGATTTAAATTTTATAATACGATTTATCATCCCATAAATCTCCTCTCAAGAGGGAATTGATTTAGCGAGTATTCCTCCTCTACTTTTCCATGATGATGATGGGTAATGTCGATGATGATGACAGGCTTTCTACTTAACCATTACTGTACTATCCAAATCTCTCCCTCTGCTTGTCTCTTTTTTGCTCTCTCTCCTTCTCTTCACTCCCTTAAGCATTCTCCCATTTCCTATTTTTCTCTCTTTCTCTCTCCTCTCTCTCGTTCTCTCTTTCTCTCGTTCTCTCTTTCTCTCTTTCTCTCTTTCTCTCTTTCTCTCGTTCTCTCTTTCTCTCTCCTTTTCTATCTTTCTGTCTTTCTGTCGTCTG
>JAQGBT010001051.1:0-36937 GCA_034698585.1 Disparrhopalites patrizii | reverse complement strand
AAGTATTTCTTTCAATTTTCAAATATTTCTTTCAATTTTCAAATATTTCTTTCAATTTTCAAGTATTTCTTTCAATTCTCAAATATTTCTTTCAGTTTTCAAATATTTCTTTCAATTTTTAAATATTTCTTTCAATTTTGAAGTATTTCTTTCAATTTTCAAATATTTCCTTCGATTTTCAAATATTTATTTCAATTTTCAAATATTTCCTGCAATTTTTAAATATTTTCTGCAATTTTTAAATATTTTCTGCAATTTTCAAATATTTTCTGCAATTTTCAAATATTTCCTGCAATTGTCTGAAGTTTTTATCGATTTTCTGCAATTGTTTTTAAATTTCCCCGAAACGTTGCATCAATTTTGTTTTTTTCTGGAATTCCTTAGTGTCCACGTTTCTCACAATTTTCCTACCATTTTTCGCAATTTCCCCAAAATTTTCTGCTGTGATTTTATGAATTTCCACGCATTTTGCCACAATTTGCCTATCAGTTCTAGCACTTCCCGCAATTTCACTTAACTGCTCAACAATTTTACTCAACTGATCTATAAAAATATACTCGAGTCATAACAATATAATTAATTAATTAATTATTAATATAAAAAATCCTCAAAAAAATAAGTCTTAAAAATATTCGCATCGAACCTGGTCGATAAGCTGCTGCGCCTCCAGAAACTGCCTCTCCACATCCTGCTGAAACTCCTTCTTCGTGTCCAGCACCAACTGAAGTTTCATCTCCGACTTCTGCTTCTCCTTAAGAATACCCATATACTGTTCCTGCTTCCGTAGCCATCCAAGTAGGTCAATAACAAGCACCGGGCGATTGATGCCCTTGTACTGAAACGTCTGCGCAAACACCGTCGTGTACAAGTGCAGCTGGGCCGTCTTGATCTCCTGGAACTCCCTCGGCGTCTTCTTGCTCAGCTCCAGCGTCCGATGCAGGAGGGAGTCGTAAAAGGACTGCCAATTAATGTGCTTACTCGAGTTGAACCGGTAGCTCTGGAAGATGAGCGTCGTGGCCTCGTCCAGATATCCTTGGGTCGTGTAGAGGCTCTGGATACTCTCGTGCTTATCCACGTCCAGCGCGAATTTCGAGAGTCGCTCGTTGGACTGGAAGTCCTGGTGGGTCCAGACGCCCGTTTTGAAGAGGACGAAATGCCGGATGATGGTCTTGTTATTATAGGGCAGTTGGGGCTCCACGGGGCCGGGCCTGTTACTCGCCCCCGGGGCACCCGACGTCCCATTCCCACCATAAACGGGCTTCCCCTCCGTTTTACTGCATTCCTTCTCGTAAGGACAGCCACCACCCACGGGGGACTTGCTTATAAGTGCGATTATATCCACCCCTTTTTTGCCCCCTCGACCCCCAAACCCGCCCGTGCCGTTTTGCCCCGGCGTCCCCGCCGTCCGCATGATCGTCACCTGCGGATGAACCCGGGTCACGACCGAATTATTGATGACCTTCGGGGCTTCGAATGACCCATTTTCGGACCCACCTGACCGACCGATGTCGTAAAACAGGACTTGCCCCGGCTTCCCCGGCCGGCCGCCCCGCCCCCCATTCCAGCCCCGCGACCCGGGCCCCCCATTGCGGCCGAAGAAAGTGAATTTATACTTGCAAGTGGTTAATTTCTCCACTTTGTGCTCGTAAGGCCCAAGGGGGACGACTTTCTTGAAGCAGAAACAGACCAGGACGCAGGTGCATTCCACTTCGAAATTGAGCTTGGCGCATATGGCGCTTTCGCCATTGGGACCGTCCGTGCCGTTGGCACCGTCTTGACCCGCGCCACCGGCGCCCCCGCGGGATTCGATGAGGAGTTGGCCTCCGCCTTCGATTTCGGAGAAAACTCCCATGAAATTCCCCCCGTCCAGGCCGTTCCATCCGCCGATGCCGTCCACATCGGGCTCCGCCGGGGGCGGCGGGGGGCCGTCCTTCCCGTACAAGAGGATTTTACGTTGGCTCTCGATGGACCATTTGGGGGCGAAGAGGGTGAGGTCCGTCCGGCGATCGGGGGAGAGTGTGAGGGCGGAGATGTCCGTGTCGATGAAGACGGTGTGCGATGCGAGGAAGATGAGTTGCGGGGAGTTCTTTAGGCAGCTTTGGGGCATGAGTTCGGAGAGGAGGACCATGGAGCCCCGGACGACGGTTTCATTCCCGTAATTGTGGCAGATATTCCCTTCCTTCAGAAGAGGATTGAGCATGTCGTTGATCTGCGAGATCTTCTTCTCCCAGGAATCCCGAAGAGGCAATATCCGGAACTTCTTCTCCGGGGCGTAGCCAAAGGATCCCTTGATCTTCTCGAGGAAGAGCTCGAAATTTTCCTTGGTGATCTTGATCCCTTTCGCTCCCCCGCCTTTGCCCCAATCGGCGAGATCGTGGACATTGTACTTGGCGCGTTCTCGCTGGATTTGGTACTTGGACAAATTTCGCTCTACTTGCCCCATATATTTGTAGAAGTTGAAGGTCTCTTCGGAGAAATCGGCGAGGGCCTCCAGGGGTTCGGCCCATTTCATGGGATCCGGATCCGAAATGTTGGTCTCACGGGCGTAGATGGGCCGGAAAACCCGTCGGCCCGTATGAAGGTCGTGGGCTTCGTTGATGTTGAGGATTCCGGCCACGAACTCCGCCGGGAGGAGCTCGGACAGATTTTGCCCTTCCAGACGGGACCATCTCCGGAAGCGGGTGGAGATGGAGGCGACGGAGGCGAGGAATTGGTCCAGATTTTGAATTCCTTCCGTCATCTCGTCGATCTTGTCTTCTGTGTTGTCCACGAACTCGACCGTCCTGAGTTGGATGAAATCATTCGTGATCTCTTCCTCGTCTCGACGTCCGCGGCGGGCAGAGCGCTTTCTGCGATTTTTTGGATTTAAAACTGCGCGGGCAAGGAGAACGGAAGCATTTGGAAATTATTTGTTAATTTTTATAGAAACATGCACTTTTTTCTTCGATTTGTATTTTAAGTTAACTTAAAAAATTAAAGCCAATTGGCTTTGAATTCAATTTGAAATTGAAATTTAAGTTGATTTGATATTCAGCTGCCTTCAATCAACGTAATTGAAGTTGACATTCAAATTCAACTTGGTAAATTCGCTATATTTCAAGTTTATTTTAATTTGAAAGTTGATAGTTGAAGTTGATTTGTGGGGAATTCTAAAAAATATATTTATCTAAAATATTAAATTGGAACTTAAATTGGAAATTGGAAAATTTAAGTTGGAACTGAATTTCTCTTCCTGAACACTGTATTTTTGAACCCATTTTAAAAGTCAATTTAAAACATATATAGGTAAAATTATAGGCCTTACCCCAAGGACATTTGGTAATAACTGCCTTGTGCTCAATCCCGCCAGGGCCCGTGTTATTCTCCGGAGCTATAGAAAGAGAGGAAAATGCCTTCAATGCAAGGTTATCTGGCAACGAATTTTGCTTGAAGTGCATTTTTTATAACAATATTCGAAATATCAACATTTAAATACAGTTGTTTTGAATATAATTTAATCGCAGTAAATTTGCGGCGCCGGTGTGCTTAAGTGAAAATGTTCTCAAATTAGATACCCCAAAAATTTTCCCATTGTATGAATTGTCCAGAAATAAATAATTCTGGCACATTTTCCCACGTACTCCCCCAATTTTTGTCAGACGAAATCCGACTAAAGCAAAAAAGCTGATGTTAATATTTTTCAAATTTCGCTCGTTATCTGTAACAGCAAGAGGTAAACCTATTAACACGTCCAAGGTAAAATTGTGCTATGTACATTACATTGTTTAAATACATGCTTACAAAAGTACTTTTATACACTGAATACAAAAATAATTGCGAATTTTGTGAGGATTTAAAAACCCTGAAAATAAGTAAAAACTATCTCTTACGGTCAGGCGGATGGGGGGCCACGATGGAATCTGTCGTCTCGTTGACCAGAAAATATTTCGTGAATAATCTGTCATCGTACTTGGCGGGTTTCTGCAAAAAGAACTGCAAAATTAGCACTCACGGCCAATCGACGATTTTGTAGAAAACTTGCAAGATTTGCATCTGCGCCAAAATAGTAATGCGTACATACCCTGCTGACGCCTCGCCTCTTGCTATTTTCGATGTAGTAATTGTCACAGGACGACGTCCACCATTCAGGCATTTTAGCACAAATTTGATCCAAAGCTGAATAAGCACGTAAATTAAACAAAATTTCAAACACAAAAAAAGATTTTTTCTAATTTTAGCAATTCGACTGTCTTAATTTGTACCACAGCCACGACGCCAGAGAGTGCAATTGCGCTCGTAGAAATATTCTAGGTCATATTTGGATGATGACACCCGCCCTTGGAGATCATGGGTCAGATCGAAGGCCTCTACGTCCTTGCACAATTGAAGGACCATACGCGTGGTGAGGGCAATGTCAAAGGTCGATCCTGTAAGCAGCAAGTTTTACAAATTTGTTCGGCCTCAATCTAATTCTAAGAAAATACGTTCAACGTTGCAAAATGCAGTGATTATGCTCAACAGAATATATTCCATGGACTTAAATTATTAAAGCCATTCTCAAATTAGAATTGAGATTTAATTAGAATTTATTTCCGCAAACGTACCTGTTGGCAAGCCGGCGAAAAACAATCCAACAATGATCCAAAAATACCAATTTGTCGAACAGCGTTTCTGGATTCCAAGTGGACACATGGCATGACGTAGTTAAAATTAAATTTGGCGAAAGGATGTGCAGCTTGGACCTAACAGAAGTAGAATTTTCCTTACGATTTTAAATTAAATTTTCACGACAAAAATATGTTACACAACGGCGTTTAAAATTAAGCTATCTAGAGTTACATTTACCAGGACGAGTCGTTTACGGGCTAGGAGGATTGTTAGAGCCAGATGTTTATGTTTTGAATGGAAAGTTTTAGAAAGTTGAATGTGAAATTCAGCACCGTTGGTTTTGCAAAGAAAGGAACATTTTTGAAAGAAAACGAAAGTGCACTTAAAGGAGTCATTCAAGCGCCATGGATTTGTTGCCCTAGTTGGCTTTTTAATGCTGTTGAATACAGGATAATTATAAACGTTGACAGATTGTTACTGTGTTAATGTCTAAGTAAGCATATGGGCTGAATATTTAGCGCCGGCCTTTTGCCGGAGATAAATGTTGTGCAAACACAATCACAACTACTTCAGGTGTTCCACCGTGTTTTTCTGTATGTATGTACGAAGGGGGAAAAAATAATGCTGTTATAGAAAAATGTTGTTATAAAGATACTTGTTATAGAGAGACTCCACTGTATTCAGAATGTCAAAAGCGTCCATTTGCCTAAAGGTGACAGTTTGTGATTTTAAAGGTGACTAATACGAGTTCGCATTATGATTTATGACAATTTTCCAGAAGTTTATGTATACTTGCAAACCATTCTAACAAGACACAATGTTTCAATCCAAAAGTCTCTCTAAAATAAAATGCAAAGATAAAAATGAATACTTGCACAGCAAAAATACAACAATTATTTTAACACGTAGCCTCATTTATTTCCGACTGAAAATAATTAGGTTCTCTTGGTTTTCTCTTTGTCGCAGGCCCTGCTGCAATGTTAAATGCTGGTAGCTAAATAAATCGTGTAGAGGATGAGAAAAACATACCGTGTCACCTTTTGGAACAGAAAAAATGTCACCTTTGGGAACATGTGCAAAATTCATCTTGCTTCACTAAATATTGTCCAAAAAGGTAACCATTTGTTCCGGGTGAAAGCACAACAACAATTGTTAAAGCAATTAAGTGCAGGGTGGCATTTGTCAAATATAAGCTGGTTCCAGTGGACACTATTCTCAAGGGGACACATTGAAATTTCGTAACCGAAATTTGACTGATCGGGAAAGTGCACTTGCGCAGTTGGCCGAACTCTGGCGCGAATTTGAATGTCGCGCCAAAAATAATTGGATGTCCGCATTATCTCAGGGTCAATGTTGCTACATGTAAAAAATAATACTTGTCCAGAAGCTGTGCTTGGACGGAACGTTTGTCACCTTTATGGCGACTGTCACCATTAGGCGGACTGACCATAATGTAACAATAATCCAAAGAAAACATTTAAACTCGTTCATATGAAAAAAAACTCTCGGATTGCATATTGGACGGCAATTTACTTTGTCCTTGTTTTGTTCGCCTTTTTGGAATCAGTCTATTAGCGGTATTATAGGCAGTCGTGCAATAGTGTTCACTTGTAATTTTGAAATTCTTCACGCTCCTCCGAAGCTGTTCCCTACATATTTTTGCTTTGTTACGCATTCTGCCGTAAATTCCACATTCCTTCCACTTTGACATGCACTCCAACGTGTTCATTCTTGAATTGTCAACCAAGCGGCAACATTTTATCGTAAGGAGGCACAGTCTAGCTGAGAAATGCTCTAAAATGAAACATAATCCCGACGCAAAGAGGCAAGAGCCAATTATCCAATAGACGAAGACAAATGCCTCTGAGCCTAACGCACCAATATCTTCTTTGCCAAACTCCCGGCTCGTGTCCCAAACAAGGCTCATGATATTAAATTTGTGCAGGTGCGTCTTCACACGGCGCCAATATTTCCTGCCTATCTTAGTTTTTACCAACTGATTGACAAGATAAGTGTGATTCCATACGCTCTTGATATCTTCAATCTTCGTCTTTCGAACAAAGTGCCAATACTGCCTCCGCCAATGGGAATAAAATCCGCCGGCCTCAATCGCGCGGCCCCACCACAGCTGAATGCGCTGTCCACAAACATTTCCGGATACCTGCGGGCGTGACGTGCTTGAAAATATCTCAAACTCTTCCTGTGTTTTCCTGATAAAACGTAGAGCTTTTTCCTGAACGAAAATGCAGGCCTGGAGCCAAAATTTGTAGTTTTGGACGAGAAAATAAAAATGTTGTTTCTGTGAGGATAATTCATTGTCCCAGGCGTCCAACGCGTTAGAAGGAGAATTTTGGACGCGGAATAAGTTAGCGAAAAAGTATTCTGGCGTTGCTATCGAAAATTTCAGTTTCCTCTGCATATTTTCCAGCGACCGTCGAGTACTCGCTGATAAATTTGGACCTTCCAAATCCGTTTTAATTTTGTGGTGTAGATGTGAGTAATTCTGTCGGCTTATTGCACTCATCCCGCGAGCAAAGCAATAAAAATGATTGGTGCTTAACTTGGCGAGTTCCTCCAAATTTCTGGGAAGGACCGGCGGTTCGGCAAAATAAAGATAGGAAGGTACGGCACCCTTGTATGAATTTACAAAAAATAGGGCGAACAGCACCCAAAAGAATAATATTGGCCCCTCTCCCCTCTGAAATTTGTCTAAGCTGCATGGCCAATACGCTACGTCAATGAGCGGAAGCAAAAAATCGTTCGCAATACGCTGGACAAATTTGCCCAAGGAAATATTTCGAAATGCCGTAAATTTAAGAATCACGGCCATAACGCCAATGCCAACGGACAAAACCGTCCAAGAAGGCCAGTCCATGATCAAAAAAATAGCGGCAGGATCCATTTGCATGTCATTGATGGCAACCAAAATGTAGCTGACTTTGTCTTCGCTCGGTAAAATTTCAAACCATGGGTTCCTCTGAAATAACGTTCGGTTTTGTATGTAACGAATTAATCCCGGTTTGTATTTGAACTCGTTTAGTCTTGACACGACGTTTGGAGGAATAAACGTTTGCATGAGCAGCTTTTCCAAGTCGCGCGTGTACGCGATGGAGAAATTTAATTTATTGGAGAGCATTAAAACTGCCTTGGAATTCGGTTTTTCCTCCACGGCAAGTATTGCGCTTTTGGTAGGGATTGGTTGAATAACATCGGGATACATCCACACGCCGGCGCCCAAAAAGTCGGTGTCCAACTGTTTTTCCTGCTTCAATACGTGTTGCCACGTTAGAAGCGGGTCGGTATGGACGAAATAAAAATACACATAGCGTCCCTCCCGTTTTGTAACGGACAAGAATAGCGCGCCCGGGATGGATTCTACCAGAACAATTACCCTGCAGCGCAGCTCTGACAGCCAATACTCGTAGTCGAGCTGCACGAAGGACGACCATTTCTTTTGGAGAGTGACAATCATCGTGGAAGGGACAAGATACATTTTAACTACGAACGCTATCAGCAGTTGTCGTCGTTGCCCTTTTAATAGAATCGCTGTATACTCCTTGGGAAAAAGTATGGCGTGGCAAGTTGCGAATCTTCTGGGGAAGAGCATATGACGAAATTGGCTTTGTATCGCTCGTTCGGCCATCAAATGCTGCGTGTCGGTGAGGATTATTGGACGGGCTGAGGACGTTCGAAAGATCAAATCTGGATGCGTGGCTATTTCCGTCGCTTCATCTCTATGCGAGTTCATCCTTTCTGCGGTAATAAGATGAATGGTGCATCCGGATTCCAACATGGAATTCAGGTTTTTGTAATAGAAAATATTCTGGACGGATCTAGTGAGATATTGGCAGGACATTTGCTGCAACATGACAAACAGAATGATACGACAGAATGCTAATGGCGTCATTTTGGTATTCCAAGAATTTCACTTAGAATATAAGCGGTTTGGAAATTAATACATTTTATTTTTTAAATATTTTGCTCTTGTCTTGTATGGAAAAAAGCTGCTACGAACAAAAAGTCATGCAATACGCCGATTAGAGGAAATATTGCTGATTCGTTTACTTGTTTTTAACGGAATACTCAGTAAATGAAATTGCACGAAGAGCACACAGACTACCTGTATATTCAATGCCCGGCATCGCTCTGGGAATTGGCACAACATTTATCGTTTTGCTTGTATTTGTTGAACAATCGGATTGTTATATTTATTTACAAATATTTATCGGTATCATAAATATATTGCTATGAGTAGTAGTAATATTACTATAATATACTAATACTACTATAATGTTATTGTTTGTGCATACAGTGGAGTCTCTATATAACAACTCTGAAGGGAAGGGCGAATTATATTGTTACAGGGAAATATTGTTATATAGAACATTAAATATGCACTTTACGAGGGGCTGCAAAAATGATGTTGTTACAGAGAAATGTTGTTATAGAGAGGCTTTTTATAGAGAGACTCCACTGTATCTTGTCGAATTGCTATATATAATTATCACCGGAAAACAAGTCCAACTATCGAACCTTCGAAGGCTTGCAGAAACAATATTTTATTAAATTATAGTTAAAATATTCTGAGGAAATACAGTGGACTCTCTATATAACAAGTCTCCTTATAACAACTTTTGTTCTATAGCAACTTTATTTTTCAGCCCTTCGTATATGTAGTGTACACGTTAAATGTTCCATATAACAACTTTTCCATGTAACAACCATTTTCGCCCTTCTCTTTAGGGTATAGTTATAAGGTGAGTCCACTGTAACCAGATATAATAAAATTTTTAGCATATCACTGTTGTTTTTGTTACAGTTAATTCTCTCTATAACGGTTTAGTAAAAACAAGCTAGAAAAACCGTTATTACGAATAACCGATATAAGGAAAAACGTTGAAAAACAAATTTAATGGCGGGGGATTCAAAATTATAAAAAAACCGGTATAGCGTGTGTGGGTGTTGCCTAAAAACCGTTATAGCAAAAAGGAATTCATGGCGGGGATTGATATATTTTAAAAAACCGGTACATATAGCGTGTGAGGGCGTGGCCAAAAACCGTTATAGCAAAAAGGATTTTATGGCTGGGATTCGGAAATTTAAAAAAAACCGGTACAGCATACGTAGGCGTGGCCTAAAACCGTTATAGCAAAAGTCATTTATTGGGCGGGGATTCAGAGTTCCCCGTTATAACGAAATAACCGTTATAAAATAACCGTTATAGAGGAAGATTTTAGCATTGAAATGCTCACGGGCAGGTTTGTGAACACTTTTATAGTGCAAAAACCGTTATAAGGAGGTCGGTTATAGAGAGAATTGACTGCAGCTTGTGTTTTCTAAAAGGTCAACGTGTTTAGTTAAATATTTAATTATTTAGTACTACGCAAAGAGCGTGAAACCGCATAGCAAAACTTGTCCAGGGTAGAAGCTTCAATTCCACCCAAATAGAGCCCGCAGCATCTGCTCACGTATTCATATTCAAAACATCTTCGGCTTGACTATTAGACGGCGATTCACCCCGCCCGTTTTGGCTCTATACAGTGGAGTATTTCTATAACAAGTCTCTTTATAACAACATTCCTCTGTAACGACAATATTTTTCCAGCCCCTTGTACATGTAAAGTGCACATTTAATGTTCCATATAACAACATTTCTCTGTAACAATATATTTCGCCCTTCCCTTCAGGGTTGTTATATGTATAGAGACTGCACTGTAATTTTGGGAGTAGTCTAATAACGGTCTTCAAAGCAGCTACAGCAGAGTGTCTATATAACAAGTCTGAAAGGGAGGGAAAAAATATTGTTATAGGGAAAAGTTGTTATATATAGAACATTAAATATGTATCTTGCATGTACGAAGGGCTGGAAAAATAATGTTGTTATAGAGAATTATTTTTATACAGAGACTTGTTATATAGAGACTCGTCTGTAGTGCGATAGTGTTCACTTCTAAATTTGCATCTCGTCAGTCATCTGTGCAGCTGGTCCCTAAAAATTTTTGCTTGGTTATACACATTCTCCCGGAAATGTCGCAAGTGTTCCACGTTGGTTCGTACTGCAAAGTCAACCAAGCCACAACATTGATTTGACAGCCTAGCTGAGAAATGCTCGAGAAGGAAGCATAATCCTGACGCACAGAGGCAAGAGCCAATGATCCAATAGACGAAGACTAATTCCTCTGAGCCTAATGCACCAATATCTTCTTTACCAAACTCCCGGCTGGTGTCCCAAATAAGGCTCAGGACATTAAATTTGTGTAGGTGTGTATTCACGCGGCGCCAGTATTTCCTTTCTATCTTATTTTTTCCCAACCGATTGATGTAAGGACGGTGATTCCATGCATTCCTGATGTCTTCAAGAATAGCCTTTCGAACAAAGTGCCAATATTGCCTTCGCCAATGGGAATAAAATCCGCCAGCCTCAATGGTGCGACCCCACCACAGCTGAATGCGCTGTCCACATATATTTCCAGAAGCCGCCGGGCGTAATGTGCTTGAAAACATGTGGAACTCTTCCCGTGTTTTCCTGACAAAGCGCAGGGCTTTTTCCTGAACGAAAATGCGCGTTAGTAGCCAAAATTCGTAGTTTAGAACAAGAAAATAAAAGTGGTGATCATGTGAGGAGAATTGTATGTCGCTTTTGTCAAAAACACCCGGCCGAGAATTTTGCTCACGGAATAAGTTCACAAAAAAATTTATTGCTGATGGCTTTGCAAATTTGAGCTTCCTCTCTATACTTGTCAGTGAATGTCGAGTGCGGGCGGTTATATTTGGAAGCGCCAACGTTTTTATAATTTTGTGGTGCAGGTGCGAGTAATTCCTTCCAAGCATTGTATTCGTTCCCTGAACAAAGCAATAAGCGTTTCCGGTGCTCAAGCTGGCGAGTTCCTGCAAATTTCTGGGGAGTGCAGGCGGTTCTGCGAAATAAAGGTAGGAAGGGACGGCCCCTTTATACGAATTTACAAAAAAGAAGGCGAAGAGCACCCAAAATAATAAGATGGGTCCCTCTCCCCTCCGAAAATTTCCCAACCGGCCTGGCAAATGCGCTACGTCAATGAGCAGAAGCAAAAGATTATCCTCGATATGCTGGACAAATTTGCCCAAGGAAATATTTCGAAATGCCAATAATTTGAGAATCACGGCCATAAGGATGATGCTAATTGACAAAACAGTCCAAGTAGCCCAGTCCATGATCATAAAAATTGCGGTGGGATCCATTTGCATGTCGTTGATGGCAACCAAAATGTAGCTGACCTTGTCTTCACTGGGTAAAGTTTCGAACCATGGGTACGTTTTGGGTGCCTTTGGTTCTTGCAAAAAATTATGGATATCCCTTCGTCCTTGAACATGTTCATCCTTGACACGACGTTCGGAGGGATAAACTTTCGCAGGAGCAGATGTGTCAGGTCGCGCGTGTAGGCGATTGTGAAATTTAATTTCCTGGATAGCATTAATACCGCTTTGGAACTCGGCTTTTCATCCTCGTTCGGTAGTGCGCTTTTGGTAGGGATTGGTTGAATGTGGTCCGGGGACATCCACACTCCGCGCCCAAAAAGTCCGTGTCCCTTTGTTGTTCCTGCTTCAATACGTGTTGCCACGTTAGGAGTGGATCGGTATGGACGAAATGAAAATACGCATAGCGCACCTCCCGTTTTGTTACGGACAAAAAAAGCGCGCCCGGGATGGATTCTACCAGAACAATTACCCTGCAGCGTAGCTCGGACAGCCAGTACTCGTAGTCCAGCTGCACGTAGGACGACCATTTCTTTTGGAGAGTGACAATCATCGTGGAAGGGACAAGACTCATTTTAACGACGATCGCTATTAACAGACGTCGGCGCTGCCCCTGTATTAGAATCGCTGGAAACGTTTCGGGAAATAGTATGACGTGGCAAGTTGAGAACCTTCTGGGGAAGAGCATATCACGGAATTGGTCTTGTATCCCCGGTTGGGCCGTTAAATGCTGGGTGTCAGTTAGGATTGTTGGACGGGCTGAGGACGTTCTAAAGGCCAAATGGTGATGCGTGACCATTTCCGTCGCTTCATCTCTGTCCGCGTTCCTCCTTTCTAAATTAATAAGATGAATGGTGCATCCGGATTCCAACATGGAGTTCAGGTTTTTGTAGTAGAAAATATTCTCCACTGATCGACTGGCATATTGGCAAGAAATTTGTTGCAAAATGCCAAACAGAATGATCAGATACAATGCATATGGCGCCATTTGGATATGCCGCAAAATTCGATGTGGACTTAAATTTTACCTGCTTTTGTCTTGTATATATAGTAAAGAACTGCTGCAAGGAATGAGTTATTCAATTTGTCGATAAGGGCAAATTTTGTTGGTTCATTTACTTCCACTGAAAACCAAGTAAATAAGCACACGCAAACGGATTATATTCAAGGTCTAGCATCGCTCTGGGAATTGGCACAACATTTTTCTTTTTGCTCGTATTTGTTGAACAATCCCAAATATTTATTGGTATAAGGAAAAACTCGGAAAATACATGAACAACAAAGTTGATGAAACAATAATTGCGTGGCAGTTGCCTTTTTATACCCTTGTGGGTATTTGAAATCCTTTTGTTTGTACAGTACGTTAGCCGAAAAACACAACCGGTTCCACCGCTTATAATTACTCTATAGCATGTGGAAGGGTCCTAGGAGATAATTCCACGGGTAAAATTTCCGCCGTTGGTATTTCCGCCGATATAATATCGCTGACAAAATATCCGCGAAGACATATTTCCGTAGCCATAATCCCGCGGAATTTTTTTCCGCAATTAAATAATTCTATTCTTTGGAAACAAGTATTCTCCCTCCAACCTCAACCAGTATATTGATTTTGTCACTTCCAATAAAATATCTACTATATATGACGCAAGTATACGTCAGATGCAGACCGAAGGATCTAAAATTCTACATCAAAGATCAAGATGAATTTATTGGATTCATTAATTGAATTTATAGTGAAGGACAAGAAATGTATTACTATATGGGCTCAATGCGGACCTGTAGTAAATAGTTCTGAAGCAATTCAGGACAACAGACACGGTGCACCGTGGACCACGGTGACGGTGGCACATGTGTTTTTAAATTGAAGACCTAACCTGACCTAAGAGATATATATAAACCCGTGTATATCACACTGTGAACGTGGTCCACTGTGCACCGTGTGTTTTACCCTCAGCCCACAATCCCTGCTCACTGCTCGCTACAGCCTCATTATTGAAGTGTTGTTGTAGAAATAGCATCTTTCATCGTTGCACTACTCAACTCACGCACATTGATATTGCCCACCATAAATAATTTCGCGGTTGTGTCGTTGTGTGTATTGTTGTCAAGTTATCTCATGCAGGCGGAGTTATGTCCGTTGTAGTCGGAATTACATCCGCGCAATTATGGCAACGGGGATAAGGTCGGCGGAAGTGGTGTTAGCGATAATGCGTCCGGACACCTGTGGAAGGCATATGAACACTATTTTGGTAAAATGCTACGAAGTCATGCTTTTAGAATCGGTAAGTTTTTTTTATTTAAAATATGATATTTAATGGGATGTGAAATGAAACACATGTTAAACATACGGGGGTTAATAAATTAATAAATATCGTTTGATATTATAAATATTTAATAAATACATTTATTACATTTTATAAGGTAATACATGTGTTATAAATATAATACATAACTACTTGAGACTGGGCAAATAACCGCATGAATATTTTAGCATGCATATTAACATACGAATACATCGTCATGCACAACTCGTGCAGAAGTGTGACACGGAAATTTGCGCAAATAATCTGCTGTCACGAAAATTCCAAAAGGACGACCATTTTGTTTTACTCAAGTGCTCTTGATTTTCGCCGAACATTTATCGAGCTAGGTTTAAATGACGTATGTTTGCCAACCACCTTGCCAAATAGCAAACGATCTGAATAATTAAAACGTATTACAAGCGTACATGATATCACAAATTTGTTATTTCTGATTGGAAAGTAAATATTTTCGGGGTAAAACTCCCGGATGGAAGTACAATTTAGCGGCTTGTAAAAACATTGAAGAGGAGGAAAACTAGAAGACAATTGTATTTAGATTCTACATATAGGAAAAACTAACATTATACTGGCAGAAAATCCACGAATGTAATGCAGTTACATGCAATGCCCCCATATGCAGGGCTTAAACCAAGTCGGAGCGCACCGAAGCTATAGTTCCGGTACTTTTTACGATAGCTCCGGTCTCCTGTATACGTTATATGCCAATTCCGGTAATACTAATAGTGATCGAGGTTATTTTGGCCAATACTGGGGTAGCTATTCTAACTACGGCATTGATTCCTTTGACAAATAGGTTCTATCTATAGATATGTATCTATAGATAACATAATAATAATAACATTAATAATAATTAATAGTAATAATAATTAATAATAATAATAATTAATAATAATAATAATTAATAATAATAATAATTAATAATAATGTAGCATATCTATAGATAGATATGTTTTTGTACATCGCCACAAAACTTGGTTTTCCTGATGCTTGCAGTTTTCATAAAAAAACGTTTTTGAAGTATAGGTTGTACCTTTAATTATTTTTCCACAAGGTTCACACAGGTGTACAAAAAAATTCGTGGTACTCGCTATGATGAAAACAAATTGTCAGAAAAAGAATATTAATTAAATTAAATTAATTAATTAATGACAGGATTCTAGAGCATAATAAAAATGGGATTATTTTAATATTTAACTGCTGAATCGTTTGTAGGATAGCCAAATAGGCAAAATTAACAAAAAGCCGACGTTTATACTTTCTTGGACAAGTATGAAAAGTGCACAACGAATCTGAGGTAGAAGGTGGAAAAACATGTAAAGCAAAAACATCGATAGCTCGAAATATATACCAAATTAGGTCGTTCTCATGCGGACTAAGGATAATTCTTGCAGAAGTACAAATTCATGTCGAAATCGTAAATCTGAATTATTTTTTAATTCAAAAACCATCGATCGGATCAATTTCAAATTCTCAGTACAGTACATAATACGTGTATTGTGTAAATATCCACGGAAAATTAATTTTGCAATTGGTTGAACATTACATGAAACGTGTAAAATATGTACATAGACCCCACAAAAATGTGTGACTGGGCTGGGTCAGAATAACAAGGAAAAGACGAGTGCAAACACAAATGGGAAAGTAAACCCAGGCTGAAACACATGTGACTTACATACTAGCACAAATGTTAAATATCTAAAAAGGTTTTACAACAGTATCTCCGTCATTATGGTGCACAATACTGTCAATTCACTATATAACGGTTTAGCTAAAAGCCGCCAAAACCGTTAGAACGAATAACCGGTATAACGAAAACCGTTAAAAAACGGTTTTAATGGCGAGGGATTCGAAATTACCGAAAAACCGGTATAGCGTGAGGGCGTGGCCTAAAAACCGTGATAGCAAAAAGGAATTTATGACGGGGGATTGATTTGGAAAAACCGGTATAGCGTGTGGCCTAAAACTGTTATAGCAAACAGGAATTTACGGCGGGGATTTAGAAATAGTTTGAAAAAACCAGTATAACATGAATGGGCGTCGCCTAAAACCGTTATAGCAAAAGAGATTTATTGGTCGGGGATTCAGAGCTTCCGCGGTATAACGAAAAAACCATTAGAAAATAACCGTTTTAGAGGAAGATTTTAGCGTGGAAATGGTCTCAGGCGGATTTGTGAAGACCGTTGTAGTGCGAAAACCGTTTTAAAGAGGTCCGTTACAGAAAGAATTGCCCTGTACAATTCACTTGTAATTTTGCATTTCATCAACCACCTGCGCAGCTCAACCCTACAAATTTTAGCATTGTTACGCTTTCTCCCGAAAAATGCGCATATGCTCCACTTCGGTTTGCACTGCATGGCTACACAGTTATTATCGTCTTGCATTGTAAAGCAATAAGCCACAAGATTTCATCGTAAGGGCGCACAGTGTAGCTGAGAAATGCACTTCATGGTGGATAAATCCAAATCTGGAGTCTTCCAAAATTCCAGTTTACTCTCCACGTCCTTGTACGGATCAGTCCGGTTCTTTTGCTTTTCCTTTACGAACGGAATGGTAGATGCTTCATCGTCACGTGTTTCCGGATTTTCTTTACGGCGGTCCCGTTCCTCGTCCATCTGGTCAAAAATTGCTTCCAGAAAAAGCAAAATCTTCCCTTTAATAATGTCTGTGTACGTACCAAGAGAAAAACTCGTTTTAATTGGCATTATCAAAATGCATCTGCGCGAGAATTCTGACGTCTATCTGTCATATAAAAGTAAAACATTTTTTTCCTTAACTTAATTAATTTTTTTATGACCACTGAGAGCATTTTTAATTTTTGTATGCGCATCTTTGCCCAAAAAAAAGAACCGAGTTGCCAAGATCGTTGGTTTATTTCTGCCAGCTACACTGGATGCGCGTCCTTTGCAATTCAGTCGACGATTTACCACAATTTTGCATTGCCTGCATTTGTGGAACCGGAATTGTTGTATGAGGTAACAAACCAACTTAGCTGTCCCGTTTTGTTGAAAAAAAGAAACTGCGGCTTAATCAGTGCCGACTGTGTATACTCGATGAATTGTAATTTATTTCACTGCATGTGTTTGCCGCGCTGGATAGGATTTTAAGGAAAGTTAGCCTGGATCAATCTGAAATATAATTTGGAGCAGTCGGAGTTATTTTAGCAGGTTATGTCCATTGATGCTGGTGCCTATAATTACGCAAAACCTGTAGCCATTCGTTGGTATTTAGAATTTTGATTACGCTTTTGGATTGAATTTTCACGCTTTCCAAATACTGCCGGTTGCAGAATTTACGCGTTACAGTGAGATGTTACGGTCTTAGCGGTTGTCACAGAGTCCCAGAGAAGCACAGGAAACCAATTTTCGATTTGAAAAAGTGCTTATTCTGGATATTCTGTTTCGTCAGGGAGGACTGGATCAGCAATTTGTGCGTGATTTTATCGGCCAATTTAAGCGTAATCAATGCATTCGAGAGGACTTACAGCTTTCAAGGAGCCAGCAGCTCCAGAAGCTACCGCCAGAAGAACGTGAGACGTTTAAATCGGGTTTGCACATTTTTCCATACGGTCATCAAGTGGCACAACACAACATGCTGAATGAGAAATTAATGATTGAAAGAACGGAAGAGAAACGAATGACAGACATAACGGCCGAGAAATTAATGACTGAGATAGCACGGATCAGAAATAGATAAAATATACGAGTCAGTTTATGGCAACAGTTTAGGATAACAAAACAAACTAACAAAGAAAACGAAACTTCGTAGTAACATCACATCCTAATGAGACGGAACTAGAATATGAAATAGTGGAAAAGAAATAAAGAAACTTTTAACGGACAAAGGAAATGTGAAACTGGTATACTGAAACTGGAAGACAGAGGATGAATGCCTCGGAAAATATCAGGTTTGTATTTAAGTTAAAATTAACTGGGTCAGTTTTAATATTTAAACGACGATATACATGAAATATGAAATACGTGATGAAATATTCAATTTGGCAGAGGGTGCAGTGCAGGTACAAGGTACAGAGATATGTACGACAATAAAGATACGAAAAGAAAGAGACGGGGTCGCATGATGTACCGAGGGGGTCCTTTCTCCGAAGTGATGCCTATACCGCCTGTATATGCATGGTAGACGTTTGGTCAAATTTAAAAAAATTTCAAAGGAGGGGACACGTGAAGTGAAAATTTTAAATGGGGATTAACATAGCAAAAATTCCGAATTTTCGGTTGGGGGTATTTCGAAAATTAAAATATTTTTTTTAAATTTGCACTCGAACTTTTATTATAGTGAATCATTCCAATGGGTGCTCTAATCTTCCCCTCTCGTCTGGGGAAAATCTTTGTGCCGCATGTGGAAACGCTTGTACTGGAATTACTTACTTTCATGACATGTACCGTAGATATACTGGGTAATTAAGTAGTTTCAAAAATATGTAAGCCGGAGTTTTATGGAAACCTGGACGATAGAATTACTTTTGGAGAATGGGAAATTCCTGGAAACGTAATATCATTATCATTGTGTATAAGACGCACGATATATACATACTCAATAAAGTTATAGAGCGATTAATCCAGCGAGAATCATGGACTACAGGTATTATGAACACGGAATGACATCCGAAAAAATATGAATTCAAATTCGAATTAAAATCCTAACTAGGAATACAAAAAATTTTGGATATCTAAAAAATAAATTCTAATTTCAATACAATTTTATTCAAATATTCAGACATACGAATAGGTACGTAATTACATAATTTTCGTATACTATTAAGCATTTATTTTTAAAATGCAATCTGGCGTAACTTGTAGCTTGCAATAAACGCAAAATCAATTTACAAAAATATTGATTTTCGCCACTTAAATTAAATTGATTCGCAACATCGCAACTCTGATTTTGCAAAAACTGATGCTTTTATGGACGAAATAGTTATATTACTGCCAATTGGAAAAATCATTGTTGCAATACCTTGATCTTGCAAAAAACAAGTTGATGGAAGGTGGGATTTAGCGACGTAATGAAATAATTTTCGAATACCAATATAGTATCGGAATCCAAATCTCAACTTTTGAATGCGAATTTGAATTTCGAATGTATATTTGTAATTATAAATGCCAATTAAAAAAATTTTGTGACAAAAATATGGATATGTATTGTATAGTATGCAATTCTGATTCAGATACTGAAAAGTAGGAATATAACTCCGATTTGAATTACAATCCCGATTAGTATGTCATCCATTGATTATGAATGCAACAGGGTGCCAACCAACTACATACATATATGGCCCACCCTACTAATATATACCCGCCATTGTGGAAAATAACCAAATAAAATTTCCAATGTAAAATTTGAATGCGACATCTACATTTTAGATGTCTCACTGAACGCCAAAAAGTTTTTAATGTTTCCATGTATTTCCCAGAAGGCCGAATCGAGTTAATTATCAAATAACTCTTCTTGAAATATATCATTTTCACCGAAAAACTATATAGAATTATTAAACCTTCCAAGGATTACAGAAGCAATATTTTAATATAATATATAGCTAAAATAATTCAGTCAGAAAGAAAATCAAATTAATTCAGTAGCACATCATGACATCATTCTTAAGCTCGTCTATTAGACGGCGATTAACGTGGACAGTTTTTGCTCGACTATTTTTAATCAGTCTAACAGCGTGCTGGTTTATAGGCACTACATATGTACCGCGTGCAAAACCACACACAAACATGGGCAAGGCGAGACACCGAGAAAGGCAGAAAAATGAGATGATTGGCTGACAAAGTGAGAGATGCAATCACGTGGACTGTAAAATCGTACAAGAAAATGCACAAGCGCGGCGTTGGGAATTAAAACAATAATTATACAATAAAAATAAAATATAGGTATAAAAAATAAAAATATAATAAATATAGAAAATAAAAACAAAATAAATATAAAAAATTAAAATATAATAAATATAGAAAATAAAAACAAAATAAATATAAAAAATAAAAATATAATGTATATATAGAAAATAAAAACAAAATAAATATAAAAAATAAAAATATAATATATATATAGAAAATAAAAACAAAATAAATATAAAAAATAAAAATTGTCCAGGACTGGATATTAAACTTCTTCCAAATGGAGTCCAGCATCTTCTCACGCGTTTAAATTAAAAACATTCTGCGGCTTGCTTAATAGAGGGCGACTAACCTGACTAGTTTTTCTTCGCATTTTTGTAATCAGTCTTATAGTGTTCAGCGAGGCACTCATGCGATAGTTTTGACTTGTAATTTTACATTTCGTAAACCACCTGCGCAGCTGATCCCTACAAATTTTAGCTTGGTTACGAATTCTCCCGAAAAATGCGCATATGCTCCACTTTGGTTTGTGATGCACAATTTTTCGTTTAGCATTGTCAACCAAGTGACAAAAGTTCTTCCTGAGGACGCACAGCCTAGCTGAGAGACGCTCGAAAATGAAGCATAATCCCGACGCAGACAGGCAACAGCCAACGATCCAATAGACCAAAACAAATGCCTCGGAGCCTAATGCGCCAATGTCTTCTTTGCCAAACTCCGGGCTGGTGTCCCAAACAAGGCTCATGATATTAAATTTGTGCAGGTTCGTCTTCACTCGACGCCAGTATTTCCTGCCGGCCTCCGTTTCTCCCAATCGATTGGCAAGATAAGTTTGATGCCATACTGCCCTGATTCCTTCGAGATTAGCCTTTCGAACAAAATACCAATAGTGCCTTCGCCAAAGGGAATAAAATCCACTAGCCTCAATCACGCGGCCCCACCACAGCTGAATGCGCTGTCCGCATATATTTCCGGATACGTGCGGCCGTACGGTGCGCGAGAATATGTCAAACACTTCCTGTGTTTTCCTCACAAATCGTAGAGCTTTTCCCTGCACCAAAATGCACGCTTGCAACCAGAATTCGTAGTTTTGGACGAGAAAATAAAAATGTTGTTCCTGCGAGGAGAATTCTTTGTCCCAGTCGTCCAACACATTAGAACGAGAATTTTGGATGCGGAATAAGTTCGCGAAAAAGAATTCGGGCGTCGTTATCGAAAATTTCAGTTTCCTCTCCATCTTTTCCAGCGAGCGTCGAGTGCTGGCGGATACATTTGGGGCTCTCAATATATTATCTATTTTGTAGTGAACGTGCGAGTAATTCATTCTGGTTTCCGCGTTCATGCCGCGTGCAAAGCAATAGAATTGTTTGGTGTTTAATTGGGCGAGTTCCTCTAAATTGTTGGGGAGTGCTGGCGGTTCTGCGAAATAAAGGTAGGAAGGCACGGCGCCTTTATACAAATTTACAAAAAATAAGACGAACAGCACCCAAAAGAATAAGATTGGCCCTTCTCCCCTCCGAAATTTGTCCCAGCTGCATGGCCAATGCGCCACGTCGATGAGCGGGAGCAAAAAATCATCCGCGATATGCTGGACAAATTTGCCCAAGGATAAATTTTGAAATGCCGTAAATTTGAGAATGGCCGTCATAATGCCGATGCTAACGGACAAAACAGTCCAAGATGGCCAGTCCATGATCATGAAAATTGCGGCGGGATCCATGTACATGTCGCTGATGGCAACCAAAATGTAGCTGGCTTTCTCTTCACTCGGCAAAATTTCGAACCATGGATTCGTCTGAAAAAACTTCCGGTTTTGTATATATCGAATTAATCCCGCTTCGTATTTGAACTCGTTCACCCTTGACACGACGTTTGGTGGAATAAACGGCTGCATGATAAACCTTTCCACGTCGCGCGTGTACGCGATGGTGAAATTTAATTTACTGGAAAGCATTAAAACTGCCTTGGAATTCGGCCTTTCCTCCACCCCAATTATTGAGCTGTTGGTTGGGATCGGTTGAATAACATCGGGATACATCCAAACTCCGGCGCCCAAAAAGTCAACGTCCCACAGTTTTTCCTGCTCCATAATATATGGCCAGGTTAGGAGCGGATGGGTATAGCAATACTGGAAATACATATAATCCCCAGGCCGTTTTGTTACCAACAGGAAAAAGGCAGCCGGAAGCCTTTCTATGAGAACAATTACTCTGCAGCGTAATTCTGACAGCCAATAATTGTAGTCGAGCCGCATGAAACGGGACCAATTCTTCCGGAGAATGACGATCATCGTCGGAGGTACAAGATACCTCTTAACTACGAACGCCGTCAAAAGTACTCTGCGTTGCCTGTCTCCCACTATCGCGGCAGCCCCCTTGTGAAATACGATGGCAATGCATTTTGAGAATCTTCTGGGGAAGAGCATATCACGGAGTTTTTGTTGTATATCCAGTTGAGTCAGCATATACTTACCAATTGTGAGGATTATTGGGCGGGCTGAGTTCGTTTGAAAGGCCAAATTTGGATGACTGACCAATTCCGTTGCTTGATCTTGGTCCGAATACACCCATTCTTGGGAAATTAGATGGATAAGACAACCAGATTTCAACATCGAATCTAAGTTTTTGTAGTAGAAAATATTCTCAACTGATTCCCTGAGATATTGGCACGAAGATATTTGTGGCAAAATGCCAAACACTAGGATCTGATACGAAGCAAATGGTGTCATTTCGGTATTTCACAATTTTTATTTTGACATGATAAACGCATTTGGAAATCAATTATTTTTCCCGCTAGGTCTTAAGTAAGAAAAATATTTAAGAAAATACGTATGCTACAAATTTTTGCCTATGTGCGTGTAGTAAGTGGTTTCGAGTAAATGTAGCTTATTTCGAATTTACTTGGTGTATTTACTGATTCGCACACAGAATTTGCATGGTATGCTAAAAGCATGGCATGACTTGGGAATTGCCACAATATTTGTTTCTTTTGCACGAATATGTATATTAAACAATACTTAAAATACCACAAGTAAAGATCGTTGGCGTAGAAAATGTGGAACAGAGGCAACTACAAAAAACAAAAATTGACAAACAATAACAGTTTAGCAGTCGTTTACGAAATTCCTGATATATTCTGCTGTACATGTATGAGTTAAATTATTTCTCTGTTGTCACCCTAAATTTAGTTTCTGTTATGTTGGCAAAATATGAAGGATGTTTTTCACTATTTTGATGATATTACTAATTGTGCTGTGGACGCGGAACGGCAGAAACTATTTCGTGTCAACCTGGATACGAAGTATTATTAGTAAGGTCTTATTTAATCCCTATGAGGTTACCAACGGATTCTAACAATTTGTTTGCAGTAGTTTGTTCGTGATTCCTCCGTGTTGGGACATGTATTCCTTATATATTCAACGCATTCTTATCTATTGTATGTTTACGACAGTATGACTGTAAAGCGCGATATTCACTTCTGTATTGACGATATTGTTAAGGCAAAATCCCATACGTGCTCGTTTCTGCTCAACTTGAACGAATGCGATGTGTAGTTCTTGCAAAACCTAAAGCGTGCATCAACTCTAAAGGCTCAATCAAATACAGTACAACACAATTCTAGCTTATACAATGTCGAAAGCATCACATATAAGTAAACATTCTGAAATTAAAAATAGGTGCAAAAATTTTGGTGACTATTTACATTGCCAGAATGATGAAGGTTACCGCGGAATCACAAGTAGTCCCAACCCCTGGTACAGTCGACTCTCTCTATAACAGTGCCCTTTATAACAGTACTCTCGCTATAGCAGCAGCAAAAAATGCTCCCTTCAAAAACTTTCTCCAATTGCTAACATAGAAATGTTTGTTATCTATAACAGTTTTTTGCTATAACAAGCGACATTTGATGGTTTATAGTGTGCTGTTATAGCGAGAGTCGACTCTTTATAACGAGTTAGCAAAAAGCAGCCAGAAAAACCATTATAACGAATAACCGGTATAAGTAAAACAGTTAAAAAATGGTTTTAATGACGGGGGATTCGAAATTACAGAAAAACCGTTATAGCGTGTGAGAGCGTGGTCGAAAAACCGTTATAGCAAAAGACATCTACTGGTCGGGGATTCAGACCTTCCCCGGTATAACGAAAAAACCGTCATAAAATAACCGTTATAGAGGAAGAGTTTAGCATTGAAATGGTCTCGAGGGGGTTTGTGAACACCGTTATAGTGCGAAAACCGTTATTAGGAGGTCCGTTATAGAGAGAATTGACTGTAATAGTGACTGCATCAGCGTCGCTTATGGGTACCATGTCTGTGAGTAGTAGCGCTTCATGCAACTGATCCAAGGTTTTGCTGGTTCTATGACACGTATATTGTCGCAGTGGCTGCATCAGTGGCTGCATCAACAATTTTAACGATCGTGTCCCGTATTGCTGACTATGATACTTCTAATCTCGGTTGTTCCTCACAGTTCGCAATTTTGATTGCGGCAGGAACGCTTTATAATCATCTAAATCGCTGTTGGTCTTTAATACCCAGTATAACGCTCGCTTCCGTGTTCTTTTCATTTATTGTACAGGCCACATGGTTTTGCCCGTCTACAGATGTTTAAGCTCTTGAAGTATCCTTTTGCTTCCGCTGATTTTTCACAAGCGATTCACTTGCTTGACAAATAATCGTGCCATTTACAGTTGTGATATAAACGTCTATATTGCTTCCACCCAGTCTGTTTTTTCTGTGCAATTGCGAATTATCGGATATTGAAAAGTGCACCAGAGCTAAATATTAGCAATACAGTGAAAAAATTATTATAAAAAGTTGTTATAATAAATAGACTTTTATTCCTTATGAGGAGTGTGTTATAGAGAGAGTACACAGGATTTAATAATGAATATTTATTACTCGTTTTCCCAGTACACCAGAATTAGGCCCTGACTCGGAATTGGCGCTGATAACTTGCCGGCAAATGCGCCCGTACTAAGTAAATATTTGACCAAGTACTCTAGAAGCATTTCAAAGTTACCCAGATGGAAACTAAACATGCAAAGGTGGTATCTGAAAGATTATTTTGCATTGTCAATAAGCATAAAGCATAATTTGAAAAGTGCAAATTAATGGTGTTTGACATAAATTTTTACTGTGATTTTCAAAATTTGTTAGTAATAATGCAGAATTCTCGCAGATGGGAATGGCTGCACTGCTTGCAATTGATAAGTGACCCAGGAAATTTTATTTATTCTTGTAACAAATTTTAGTACATTGAGGACATCAATACTACAGTCCGAATTCTTGGCCATGCCTTTTAACATGCAAGTTTATAAAGAGGGCCCACCGTTTATTTCTATTGTTATAATGACATTATCATTTTCGCTTACACTTTCTCGTCACCTTGCATTCCTTGCATTTTCTGAGCACCCTATAAACCTGATCTGCGAACCGCCTGCTCAGCTGATCGCTGCAAAGTCTAGCTTGGAAATGCAGTTTTTTGGAAATTGGCCAAAATTTGTTCCAGTCTGGTTTGTATTCCTTTCCAATTCTTCTGACGTTTTCAATACGGCGGCAGGATTTTATAGTAAGACCGTACAGCCTTGCTGAATAATATTTAAGAATAAAGCATAATGCGGAGACACAAAGGCAAAATCCAATGATCCAATAAACCATAACTAAGGATTCGGAGCTTAAAGCCTCAACGTCTTCCATATCAAACTCCCGGCTGGTATCCCAAACGAGGCTCAACATATTAAATTTGTGAAGGTGCGCATTCACTTGGCGAAAATATTTCCTGCCGCCCTTTGTTTCCCCCAAGCGATTAGCAAGATAAGATCGATTCCAGTACTTCTTGGTTAAATCTAGGTTGGACTTTCGAACAAAGTACCAATAATGTCTGCGCCAAAGGGCATAAAATCCACCAGCCTCAATCACGCGACTCCACCACTGGCTAATACGCTGTCCACATACATTTCCGGATACCTGCGGGCGTATGATGTCTGAAAATATGTCAAAGTTATCTTCCTGCGTTGTCCTCACAAATCGGAGCGTTTTTGCCTGGATGAAAATTCGCACGAGCAACCAAAATTCGTTGTTTGGGACGAGGAAATAAAAATGCGTTTGTTGGGAAGAGAATCGCCGGTCCCTTTCATTTAATACGCCCGTCGGAGAATTTTGTGCACGGTAAAAGTTGGCAAAAAAGTATACTGGCGGTTTTTTTATAAATTTGAGGTTCTTCGCTATATTTTCCAGAGACGTTCGAAGGCTCGCGGATATATTTGGCACTTTCAACCTGTCTTTAATCTTGCTGTGCACAAACGAGTATATCGAATTGCCCTTTGTAGAATATCCCGGGGTAAGGCAGTAGAAATTTCCGCTGTTTAAATTGGCAAGCTCCCTCAAATTTTTGGGAAGGGCTGGTGGTTCTCCAAAATAAAGGTAAGATGGGACGGCGCCCTTGTATAAATTGACGAAAAATAGGGCGAAGAGAACCCAAGAAATTAAGATAAATCCTTCTCCCCTCCGAAATGTCACGATCTTACTGGGCCAATGCGCCACGTCAATGAGCGGGAGTAAGAATTTATCCACGATATGCCTCGCAGCCTTGTCCAAGGAAATCCGTCGGAATGCCGTGAATTTGAGAACGACTGATATAATGCCGATGCTGCTGGACAAGACTGTCCAAGACGGCCAGTCCATGATCAAAAAAATGGCGGCGGGATCCATGTACATGTCGTTGATGGCCACCAAAATGAAGATGCTTTTATCTTCCGTGGGCAAAATGTCAAACCAGGGCTTGCTTGGTAATAACTTTCGGTTCTTTGTGTATTTAAAAAATCCGGCCGTGTATTTGAAAATGCTGATCCTGGACAGGACTTTTGGGGGAATATACGTTTCCAGCACCAGCTTGGCAAAATCCCGTGTGTAGGCGATGGTGAAATTTAATTTTTTGGAGAGCATTAACACCGCCTTGGAATTCGGCTTCTCTTCAATGACGGTGAGGTAGATTGTATTTGGAATTGGGATAGGTTGAATGTGATCCGGATTCAACCACACGCCGGCGCCCAGAAAGTCGATGTCCCACCGTTTTTCGTCCGTCAAAATTTGCTTCCAAGTTAGGAACGGTTCCGTCGGAAAATATTCAAAATGCTCCAAAGCCAGTTTCGTTACGGACAAGAAAAGCGGCGCGGGATGGTTTTGCAGGAGAATAATTACCCAGCAACGGAGCTCGGATGTCCAGTACTCGTAATTCAGCCGCATTTTGTCCGACCATTTCTTCCGCAGAATAATAATCATCGTTGGATGTACAAGAAATTTTTTAACTAAGAACGCCACCGCAAGTCGTCTTCGTTGCCCTTCTGATACAAATGCGGGAAACCGCTTGGGAAATACAATGACGTGGCACGTCGAGAATCTTCTGGGGAAGAGCATGTGGTCCAATTTGAACTGTATCTCCGTTTCTTCCAGGATATAATTCTTATCAGTTAGGATTATGGGACGGGCTGAGGACGCTCTGAAGGCTAAATCTGGATGGGTGACTATTTCCGTGGCTTCATCTTTGTCCGAAGTAGTCCATTTGAGGGAAACAAGATGAATTAGACATCCGGATTCCAACATGGAATTCAGGTTTTTGTACAGGAAAGTATTCTCGACGGATTTACCGGGATATTGACAGGAAATTTGTTGAAGGATGCCCAACAGAATGATATGACACAAAGCAGATGGCGCCATTTTGGTATTCCACAAATTTCGTATGTATTAGCACGTGCTTTGGAAATGAATAAATTTTTCTGCTTTTATCTGGTAGGACGGAGCAAATTTTCGCCAAGCTTTGAGTTTTTGGGTATTATAACTATAGGAGCTTAATTGTTTCTTATTTATATAATTTCTGTTTTCTGATTCGATTACACGTGGAATATTCATAGAAAATATTGACATTGAGTCGCTCCGGGCATTGGCGCAACGATTTTCGTTTTGCACGTAATTGTTGAATAACCCCAAGTATTGATAGTTAGCAAGGTAAATGCGGAGGCTTTGCACGATTCATTAGTAGAACAGCCGCAAGTACCAAAAACAAACACTGACGAGACAATGACAGCGTGACTGAGGCCTTTTTTAATCCTTGGGGAGTTTTGGAATCGTTTTGCTTGCATATCAAAATTTGTTCAAAATTTGATCATCTCATCCATTATGTGTATTTCACCTTCGATGAGTACAGTGGACTCTCTCTATAACAACTCTCCTTATCACAACTTTTCTTTATTACAACTTTATTTTTCAGCCCTTCGTATATATAGTGTACATATTTAATGTTCCATATAAAAACTTTTCCATATAACAACCATTTTTGCCCTTCCCTTCAGGATTGTTATAGCGAGAGTCCACTGTATGTATATTCGACGCCATGTAATATTTGTGATTAATGCCAATATGTCAAAACAAATTTCAACACTTTGCACTTAAAAAATTATATCCTCACCGCTACCCTCGAAGTAATTTTGCCGCCATTACTCGCCATAAGAAATAAAAAATGTCCAAGAATACAGTGAACTCTCTCTATAACAACTCTCCTTATGACAAATTTTAATCTACAACAACTTTATTTGTCAGCCCTTCGCATATGTAATGTATATATATTAAATGTTCCATATAACAACTATTCAATATAACAACCGTTTCTGCCCTTCCCATGATGGTTGTTATAGCGAGAGTCCACTGTAATTGAATGGATTGTGAGTTTTGTCCGGATCAAAAACCTGCATTACAGTCAATCCTCTCTGTAGCGGACCTGCTTACAACGGATTTCGCAGTATAACGATGGTCACAAACCCGTCCGAGACCAATGCTGAAATCTTCCTCTATAACGGTTGTTTTATGACGGTGTTTCCGTTATACGGGGAAGCCCTAAATCACCCACAAGTAAATGTCTTTTGCTATACCGGTTCTAGGCCACGTCCACACATGGGATGCTATACCGGTTTTCTCAAATTTACGAATCCCCGTCATAAATTCATTTTTGCTATAGCGGTTTAAAGGCCACACCTTTAGACGCTATACCGGTTTATGGGTAATTTCGAATTCCCATTTTTAAATTGGTTTTTAACGGTTTTCCTTATACCGGTTATTATCAGTCGGAGTGTTATGCCCTAATGCTAGCGGCTCTCGATGCTCTTGATCAGGGTATGGAGGGCTGTAACATAAGGTTTTACTCCGATAGTCAAAGCTTTGTGGGTTGCCTTAGGAGCGGCTCAGTAAATAGTGCGGCACTATTAACAGGGCACCAATATCTGGAAGCTCTAAGCAACTGAAACACTGTCTCTATCAATGGGATCCCGGGTCATCATGGGTTCAGTGGAAATGAGATGGCTGATGAAATTGCTCGTTCCAGTACAGAATTGGCTAATAACTTTATTGGCCCGGAACCTGCCCTTTCACTTTCGGGGCTCACAATCAAAGGGGCCGTTGAAAGACATACAAGTATGGAAATAAACAGCTACTTCGAAATGTCGGCAATGAGCAATCATTTACGACGCATGCAAGCTCACGCCCTGGGCCTGCATTGGAAAAGAAGAGAATTGATATGGCTCATCTATATTTACACGGGTCTTGCTCCGGTTAACGCACATCGGAATAGGTGGTGCGTGGTGCCTTCTGCAGTCTGCGAGTTCAGACTGGGGCAGGAAACCATGGATCATGTGCTTAGGGATTGTGGTAAATATATAAGGCCAAGGCTCCTTCATTTCGTTGCCGATTTACTACATATGAGCAGTTAAGCAAAGCTGCCGATGAATGCCTTGTGGCCTACATTAATGCCACGGGCAGATTTGGCAAGCTTTAAAGCAAAATTGTTCTAGAGGAGACGCAATAAGCCTATTCTGGCTTGAGCGCATCAGAGGCTACTAACATAGTAGTACTTTGGATCCCATAATAACAAACAAACAAACAAATACACAGGTTATTCGTTATAACGGTTTTTCTGGCTGCTTTTTGCTAAACCTATAACGGTTTTCGCACTATAACGGTGTTCACAAACCCCACCCCCCCGTAACCATTTCAATGCTAAACTCTTCCTCTATAACGGTTATTTTATAACCGTTTTTTCGTTATACCGGGGAAGGTCTGAATCCCCGACCAGTAGATATCCTTTGCTACAACGGTTTTGAGCCACGCTCTCACACGCTATACCGGGTTTTTTCAAATTTATCTTTCCCCCGCCATAAATTCCTTTTTATTATAACGGTTTTTGGGCCACGCCCTCACACATTATAACGCTTTTTCTGTAATTTGGAATCCCCCGTCATGAAAACCGTTTTTTAACGGTTTTTTATACCGGTTATTCGTTATAACAATTTTTCTGGCTGCTTTTTGCTAAACCATTATAAAGAGAATTGACTGTAGATATGTAATAATAATACTATAATACAAAATTTAATTTAAAAAATAAATGAATAAATGATAACTACTCGGGTCCATCAATGTGTTTATTTCATAGAAATAGGCTTTAGCTCACGGTTCATAGTTAAGGGTATGATACCCAAAAAATCAAGAAGCTCTGTACGCTCTGAGTTCTGAGGTTCAAGTGTGTATTTATTTCCAATGCAAGTCTTATATACTAAACAGTACAGGTTCATAGAGGAACAAAATAAATAGGGAGTTGGAGCTCGGTTAGAAAGGAAACTAAGGTTCGTACAGAAAACAAGTACATAATCATCTCACAAAATTAGTGTCCAAATAACCTTACACAAAACTAAAGGCACTAAGGGCCTCGTCCAAGAAAAAGTCTTTTTCTTGGGAAAAGGAAAAATGAAAAGTGTATATGGATTCTCTTATATTCTTGAGAGCAGATGCAAACACCTGATTCACCACAATCAATGATCAGAAAATACAAAAAATATGATATATCCATTTCGTGGCGGGATCACAAACGAGGCTGTCGTGACTGTCGTCCCCTTCGGATTAGCTCATGTAAGATCCTTCTTCGGCTTTCGGATAAACTCCTGTTAGGGGACGTTGAGCGTAAACTAGTGATGATCGGAGAACGACTCCTGGAAATATGATCTCTTCTGGATCAACTGTGCCTTCGTGGCGACCGAAGGTCCACCTCGGTCGGGCTGGTGGAAACGGAAACAGTTGGCCACTCTATAGAATATATCTGTGGAGATGGTCTCTGCGAAGGGAGCTGCCTAAGCATTGAAAGTAGTGATGTGGGGCGGTTGGCGGGAGAGGTTGGAGCCCTCCCTCTGTCAAATCCTCGCTGGTCTCGCAACTTCTTCGGAAGGATTGTCCTGAAAGTTTTAGATATTTTAGATATTAAATAGATTCACCTGTTAACAAATTCTTTCACAAACGCAAACGAATGACCTCCAGTGGAGTCTCTCTATAACAATCTTTATAACAACATTTCTCTGTAACAACCTTATTTTTCCAGCCCTTCGTACATGTAAGGTGTATAAATAATGTTCTATATAACAACGTTTCCCTGTAACAATATTTTTCGACCTTCCCTTCAGAGTTGTTAGACAGAGACTCCACTGTATATACAACTCACTCTCCCTACAACGGCCTCCCTTATAACAGTTCTCACTCTATAACAGCAGTAAAAAATGCTTCCCTCAAAAACTTTCTCCAATTGTAAACATAGAAATATCTGTTTTCTATAACGTTCTTCGCTATAACGGGCAAAATTTGCTGCTTTATAGGATGATGTTATAGAGAGAGTCGACTGTGCAATATAAAATTTTTATTACAGGCCTCCGTATAAAAAGATTTTTCCTATAACCATATTTGTCATTTAAGCATTACGAACTTGTTCTACACAACAATATTTCTATAACAACGTTTCTTTGTTACAATATATTTTTCCCGCCCTTCACAATAGAATAAATTGTGTTAGAAGTTCCCTATAACAACATTCATTTTCTGAGCGGGCAAAATGGTGAAACTAAACACCGCGCTGGAGCCAAATCGTCAAGTCACAAATAGAATTCTGTTTGCATTAAATAATAATAATAATAATAATGATTTATTAAGTCGATTTGGCCTTGGCCCTTACAACTCTCAATTTTAATTTTGCATTCCCAATTTCATAATAATTGTTAGAATAATTAAATAAAATAAATTTACAGCCTGTACGTTAAAATGTTACTTTTTGCATTAAAACACATGCAAATACCTATTTAAGATGGGAAATTTGTACTTTAGTATCATTTTGCCACAAAATTATTCATGTCCTGTGTAACAACATTTCTCTATAACACGATTATTTATGCCTCGCTTAAATGCTATCTATACACATACCTATAGGTATATGTATAGTATATACAGTGGACTCTCGCTATAACAACCCTGAAGGGAAGGGCAAAATTGGTTGTTATATGGGAAAGTTGTTATATAGAACATTTAATATGTACATTGCATACACGAAGGGCTGAAAAATAAAGTTGTCACAGGGAAAAATTTGTTACAAGGAGAGTTGTTATAGAGAGAGTCCACTGTACTGTATACATAAAGTAAATAAATTCTAGTCTACTTTATAGAAAGTGCAAATTTTCTGACTTACGAAATTCGTTTGTAAATATATTCCATGAGATGCCTCTGAGAGTGCATAAATTGTATCAATGTGTTGCCCAGGCATTTCAATTGTTCTGAATTTAGATGGGACCACGACCGGTCCATGTACCATTGAGATAAAGTCGTCCACCTATGGATGGAATTTATATGTTTAATTGCGACAGCATAATTATCACAAAATACACTTAAATAATATATACCAAATATTAAAGTGCAATTTAAATACAACATTAACAAATATAACTCCCAGTGTATATTCATAGATACATATAGTGCGTGACAGTGACAGATTAGTGATTTTGAGATTAGGATTAGGATTACTGTCAAAGTTATTTTTCAAGCAATAATTTTTCCAGATTTGGATTGGGATTAAAGTAAAGGAGCCACCGGGATTACATTCATTAAACAGGAAAACAAACTTCGTGGGGATTAAAATCCCAAAAAATGGGATTAAGTATTATTTTGTCTATTAATTTCAATATGCGTAGGTATTTACAATTTGTATATGTACATACATAGCTACATATATTTTTGAATTGTATCGTGCGTGATTTACACGCGGAAAGTCAGCATTTTTTCAAGCTATAAATAAACTCATAATCCGGCAGAGTTGGGGAATCCCGCATTAAAAATCCAATCTTTTAATCTGGATTAGGTTTTATTAATCCCAGTCCGCTAATCCAGCTGTTACAGCTGACTTAATCCAATCCCAACAATCAATCCAGCTTAAAATATTCGCAATTTAATCCGCGGTGATAATCCAATCCATATTACAAAAAAAAATAATCGGATTACTTTTGGGATTGGATTAATTTATCCCTCAAAATTTACACTCCTCACTCACATTTTTGTTCAATATTTTATACATTTGACAAGCTAACGTAAACTAAGAGTTACCAACTGCTTATACTTTTGAAAAATTGTCAACGTACGTTTAAAATTCCCATTGATTTTTAATATGCAAACACATTTCTATCAGGAAATGGCAAACGAGCATTGTCAATCGTCAATTGTACATTTCACTTTTCGAACTTCATCACTATTGTATTATGGATTTTATAGCTGATTAATCCAATCTAAAATTTAATCCGATTAATTAATCCCGATTAATCTAATCTGGACAAGTTTTAATTTAATATAATCCATATTAATCAATCCCGAGAAAATTTGAATTAATCTGTACAGGTTCATCATTAATTTTGTCCTATTTAGCATTTTATTCCAATCCTAATCTGAAAACCGTTTAATCCCCTATATCTGTAATCCGGATAATTTTTAATTTCAGGATTACGGATTAAGCATTCCTGAAATTCCTGAAATTAATTTTTGTACCAAAAGTTTCTAGGAATTTAATCCGTATTTACATAATCCGTAATCCGAATCTATAATCCCGGTATTGAATTCGCGATTGTCACTGCCTTGGATATAATACTTTTATATACATATATATTTTTACTGAAAATAAATAAATAAATATATTTTTTTAATTGGAATATACGCCCCCAGCCTTACGTTCGTTGTAATTCTCCAAATTTCGCCACGCGATCAAAGTTTCCCGGCTGATCTGCAGCTCCCAGGAAGTGGTCCTCAGAATTAGGAGGACCTGATTGGGGAAGAAGCTCTTCGTCATCTGGATACCATCTCCCGGATCGGGATACTTCCATTGACTCCAGATATTCGAGGGATTCGAGGAAGCCCCGCGTCAAGCGGATTTCATTTTGACAGAAAAATAGGGAATCCACCCACAATTGTTGCTTTTGTGATTCTGTAAAACTCCCGTCTGCCGTGGCACACAAAAGCTCCTTCAATATTCCGGGGAGCTTCAAAGTGTATTTTCGGGGTAGATTCTTGCTAAATGCAAACAATTTCCAGTCTTCAATGGCATAGTAATTGGCAATATCGTCGAACTTCAACACGCGGGTTTGGACTAGTGGAGGCAGAACATCTTGGCAAGCAATGATGACATTTGCTTTAAAGGGGGCAACTGGTGGAATCATTTCTTCACGAATATATCCCATTTTTGTGGTTCTACGGTGGAGAATGACGGAGATTTTGGGTTCCAATTTCAACACGGGCTTAGCCAGGACTTTTTGCATCCATAGCAAGGCGTTATCTGTCCGGGTGGGAGGAGATTCTTCTTCCAAATGTTCGTCTCTATAAAATCTGGAGTTCCGAGGCAAATCAGACGTTCTCATGCTCCTTGGGAATCGCCGCATTTCCTGCCCAACCTTCCCACGACTGTCGATGTTGACGTCCAGCATCGTGCCCAACCACATTTGCACTATGGCACAGAATTCCCTGCAAAATTAAATTACACTGGAGTTCCTCTATAACAAGTCTCTTTATAACAACATTTCTCTATAACATCATTATTTTTTCCGCCATTCGTACATACAAGAAACATATTTTATGTTCTATATAACAACTTTTCCTTGTAACAACATTTTTTGCTCGTCTCTTCGGAGTTATTATATAGAGAGGCCACTGTACCTAGTGAGATATTTGTTCACTGTTTATATGCTTTTTTTATATGCCTGAAGGCATGTAGATGACATTAAATATGCTCCTAAGGTTGTTTTCGCTTAATTAAGTTCTACCATAACACTATACGGTGGAGTCTCTCTATAGCAAAATTCAAGGTAAGGACGAATAACGTTGTTACAAAGAAAACTTTTCACGAAGAACATGAACGATTTTGGTGCACAATTATTCTAAAATACAAAAATCCCATTTTAAATTGATATGGAGTCTCTTCATAACAGCACCCCTTATAACAGCATGTTCTGAATAACGTCAGATAATTCGCCGCACCTTGTACATGGGATACATATTAATTGCGTTCTCTATATATAACAGTATTCCTCTTATATAAGAGGAATACTGTTATATATAGAGAACGCAATATATAACAGCAAAATTGCTGTTAACAGCAAAATTTTGGGTTCCCCTGGACGCTGTTATAGAGCGACTCCACTGCATTTGCAAGTTGTCCAGATATTCTAAATCTAGAGTATACCAAATACTAAAGAGCTTTTCTCAATTAATACTTTATGAATGTGTGTGTATAGTCATAAAATCAATTAGCCATCCACAGCAACATTGTTCCATCTAAAATTTATGTCGGTTGTTTGAAAAATTATTAGAATCAATTAATTAATTTGGTGATACATTAAGATAGTTGAAAGAAAATTACTGAATTGTATAGCTGTGTAAAAGCGGACACGGACGATATACATAAACCAATGCGCTTTGTGAGCGAGCATTGCCGTGTCAAACAATTTTTATTGGGATATCCTACACTATATCAAAATTTTTAATCAAAACATTTATCTTAATTTTGGTGCTTTTTGCGCGTTTGCCTTTCCGTACAAATGAATATAATATATGTACATGTATTTATTTATTTATGTATTACCGCTAGTGTTGGTCAAATACCTGGAATGATGATATTGAGTAGGAACCGAACTATTCTTGTCCCATCCTGATTTCTTAAAATGCCAGGATCCATACATACTCTCCACCACTGTCATGCCAAAGCTCCAGTAGTCAACTTTATAATTTGGCCTGCATAGTTAATATATAAGCCACAAACAGTTACTAATTGTAAGTGTTTTGTGTGATTATTATAAATAGTATGATGTAAAGGTCCCAAACAAAAAAAATTGTTTCACTGTTATTGGTTAATATTGTATATAGCAGAATGATAAATTGATATGCTTACTTTCGCGAGTACATCATCTCAGGTGCCATGTAAATACTCGTGCCTACGCGGGAGGAGAAAGACCTCTCGATTTCGGGAAGGTCCTTGGAAAGGCCTAAATCTCCCAGTTTGTAATCCACCTTCAAGTAGTTTAAATATAGAACAACTCATTTTATTTCCAAACACATTTTATTAACTTATTGTTACCTTTTTTCGCAAGTAAAAAATATAAATTAAAACAAATTTGCACATAGTTTACTCTTACGACTCTTTCTGTAGCAGCTTTCTGTAGCTATTTTATTTCGTTACCAGCAATGGCGCCAAAATCAAATATCCCATTATTAGCATCATATTTTCCCATTTTCCTCTATACAGTGGACTCTCTCTATAACAACTCTCCATATAACAACTTTTACTATATAACAACTTTATTTTTCAGCCCTTCGTATATGTAGTGTTAGTGTATGGATAAAAGCATCGTTTTTTGGAATAAAAAGGCTTGCACTAGACATTAAAATGTTTTGGTTTGGAATTGGCAAAGTATTGGCAAAGTACGGTGGAGTCTCTACATAACAACTCTGAAGGGAAGGGCAAAATATAATGTGCGTGAATATGAAATGTATATGATGTGATCGTGCAACTAATACACAGGAATAAATGACGTATTTATTGGGGCAC
>JAQGBT010001050.1:0-36960 GCA_034698585.1 Disparrhopalites patrizii | reverse complement strand
ATACGAATTTGAAATACATGTATTTTAAATACGAATTTGAAATACATGTATTTTATATACGAATTTCAAATACATGTATTTTAAATACGAATTTGAAATACATGTATTTTATATACGAATTTGAAATACATGTATTTTAAATACGAATTTGAAATACATGTATTTTATATACGAATTTCAAATACATGTATTTTAAATACGAATTTGAAATACATGTATTTTATATACGAATTTGAAATACATGTATTTTAAATACGAATTTGAAATACATGTATTTTATATACGAATTTCAAATACATGTATTTTATATACGAATTTCTTTTAATACATGTATTTTAAATACGAATTACTTCAAATACAATTATTTTAAATACGAATTTCAAGCAAATGTATTTTAAATACGAATTTCAAACACATGTATATTAAATACAAATTTCAAATACATGTATTTTAAATACAATGTATTTTGGCCATCTCTGATACAAATTGCTTTATACAAACTGTAGTTATAAATACAAGCATTTGTAAATAAAAACTAATTGTCCTATCAATGTCACCTTTAGGAACATCAGCTGTCACAATACGGAGCGTCTGTAGTGACCAATGGATGAACACACGTTGGAGGACATCATAATTGAATAAAAGGAATAGTATACCCAATCAATAACGTGGTTTAAAAGCCCCCAAAAGCCCTATTGAAACCCTCCAACAATAAAATCAGCCACATACAAATGAGAGGAAACACCCGGGAGAACTTCATCACTTGCTCCAGCGTCACTTTTCCAGGGTTTGCTCCGGGCAAAAAGCCAACAACTGGGTATATTGTGACATTTGCAGTGTTCCTGTGTTCCCGTATTTTTTTGGACAAAAAAGGGACAATTCATGACTTTATTTGCTCCATATACTTCACCGGGATTTATTGTGGGGTGAAGGGGCATGCCAAAAAAAAATGTTGGTGGTAGTCCCAAAAGGACTTTTGACCACTTGGTCATCCTTCAAATTCACACCTTCCCCCTTTTATAGGGGAGACACTTTGGCAGAGAAATTAATTTTGAGGTCATATTGATTGGCCAAACACCCTTGAGAGCCTTGTCACGGTTCAGAGTGGGTGGACAGCCATATTTTACTCCGCAAAGGTAAATCAGGTGGAAAGATAATTTTTTTTGGGGGGTATTTTAAGGGTAAATGTGAATAAATGGCCGCCAAAAAATTTCTGGGTGGGTAAATTCCTTTGTTGGCTTCTCCCAAATTTTATCTTTGAGAAACTTCGGCTCGTTTACACTTGATAGTATGACGCCATCCGTTCTTTTGACAATTTGTAAGATAGCTTTTACCGTGCTAAAGCTACGGTAATTTTTTCTGTTGGTGAGTACTCGATATTCCCAACGCACGTCCATATTTTCCCCCCAAGACAAACTTTTTATTTTATTTTGTGGTTTCAATCGAAAAGATATGAAAAATACGTCCACCATTTTTTTGGGGGGGAACAATAAAATTTACATTTTCATCATGTCAAGCCATTCCATTGTTGATCTACTATGGGCTGAATTGAGCTCAGAAGTGGAACGGAGAGATAAAAATGTGGGAACATCTGCTGATCTGCCATCTTCCCAAAAAGGGGGAGGTCGGTGACTCACTAGTCCGATTTTTTTTTTTTTTTACATATTTCCTTTTTTTGTTTCATTTTTTTACCCTTTTTTATTTTTTTTGAAAGCAAAACAGTCCCGACAAAAGAAAGTGCAAGTAGATAAAGCAATAATATGCATAAACGAATGCGGGGAGTAGCGGGTGGAGGAGACGGGATGGAGAGAGAGAGAGAGAGAGAGAGAGAGAGAGAGAGACTTTCTTTTCCAAGAAAGACGGGATGGGCTATGACGAGGGAGTGAGGGAGGGAATAGAGAGAGATATGGAGAAGAAATAACCCGAAACAGAAACCAATTTAGGGAGTCATATTTGAGGGGAAATCTCATCAAAATGACACACGGGCCAGACCTGACACGTTCCTCCGTGGCAGAAGTGGTGGAAAATCAGCCAGATGGAATGTCAGGTGTCACACAGAAATGGCGTATCAAAGTGACTCTCTTATAAATTCCTAATCGCTCCTTTCTACGACCACTTTCACCCGCACCGCCCACCAACCCTTTCCCTTCTCACACCATGTTATGTATATGTATCCATATAGTATCTTCCAATCAATCTCATTTCTATCTCTCTTTTGCTCATTTCTCTCTAGTTTTCCTCCTTTTATCTTCTATCTCACTTTTGTTCCTATGTCTTTAGTTTTGTGGGTTTCTCTAACTTTCCATTTTGCTTTCTTTCCATTTGGGTTGAAATTTCTTTGTACCATTTCCCTTTAGCATTCTTTCTTTCTTTTAGCGGCCTTTCTCTTTCCTTTTAGCTGTCTTTCTCTTTCTTTTTAGCTGTCTTTCTTTTTCTTTTTAGCTGTCTTTCGCTTTCTTTTTAGCAATCTTTCTTTTTAGCTGGCTTTCTCTTTCTTGTTAGCAGTCTTTCTCTTTCTTTTTAGCTGTCCTGCTCTTTTATTTTAGATGTCTTTCTCTTTTTCAGCTGTCTTTCTAATTTTCTTTAGCTGTTTTTCTATTTCTCTTTAGCTATTTTTCTCTTTTTATTTAGCTGTTTTTTCTTACTCTTTAGCTGTTCTTTTATTTCTCTTTAGCTGTTTTTCTTTTTCTCTTTAGCTGTTTCTCTGTTTCTCTTTAGTCGTTTTTCTCTTTCTCTTTAGAAGTTTTTCTTTCTCCTTTGAAGTACTTCCATTTATCATCCTTTTCTATCACTTTAGCTTTATCTCTTTTCTCCTGTTTCTCAGCTTCTGAGGTCCTTACCGTTTAGCTTTATCCTGTTTTTTGCTGACTTTCTTCCTGGCTTTTCCTTTAGTTTTCCGTTTTCGTTTTAGCATGATCTCTTGTTCTCTGTCATTTTCCTTCTAGATTTCCCTCGTCCCATTTATCTGTTCTCTCCCTTTCACTTTATTTTTTTCTCTTTTCCCCTCTTACATTCCCGTGGAATTTCTCAGTCCTTCCCTTGATTTGCCTGTACTTTTTTTCTTTTCTTCCATTTAAGCTCTCCCTTTCCATTGTTATTTTTCTCACTCTAGCTCCAATTCGAATTCACAGTTTTTCGTCCCACTTTTCATTATTCTCTGTTTTCCGCCAGATTTCTCTCCCACTTTCCTATCAACTTTCTCTTTCTTTCTTTTCTGCTTTTAGTTTTTTCTTGATTTCTACACTCCTCTTTGTCTACCTTTCTTGCTCTTTCTCTTTGCTTTTCTTGGTCTTTGGATCTTTTCTTTTCTTTGTAGCCTTTTTGTCTCCTTCACGCCCTTTCTCTTTGGGTTTATCTCTTGTTGTTTTGCTTTTCCATTCCTTATCTGCTTATCTTCCTGGATGCCTCCTTGATTTTCTATCCCAATCCGGTTTCCTCTTTCTATTTGTTTGTTTTTTCTCGTTATGACTTCGTCTGTATTCAGCGTATTATTTATTTCTCTGTATGGGCTGCTTTCTATTTCTGTGTGATGTTCTCTGTGAAAATGTCTCTGGCTTTCCCTTTCCGATTCTCTCCCATTTCTGGGAAACCATCATATTTCTTGCGTTCCTCTCCCAACTCTCTCTACTATTGTATTTCTCATACATAAGCTTTCTCTCCATATTGTCTTGCGGATGATCTCACATACTTTCATTCTCTGTCCTCTCTCTCTCTCTCTCTCTCGCTTATATGCACTGTGGGAAAGTGAAACCCTTTCTCCGACGCTTGATAATACCAAATGCATTTCTCATCCATCATCCTATACCTATTTGCCATACTACATTATTCATCACTTGCCTAATTTACGTGGTCATTCAACATTTAGCACTCTGTCGTGGACCATTCTTCATTCCCAAGCCTTGTAACACCACAGACTATCCAGTACTAGGTTATATACACACATATGTACATAAATACATCCGCATTAATTCGTTCTGATGCTTACTGCGGGGTATATGAATTTCAAAACTCAATTTTTTTTATTCGTGTAGATGACCGAGCCAGAGATATCACAAATCACAACCTTTTTCATGCTAGTATTTCGTAATTATGCCTTTTTCCACGCCCTTTTAAAAAATTCGGGAGTGAAATTGTGAAGCGATTGAAGACTTTTATGAAATGAAAGACTGCTGAAACTTTTAATTAGAAAACTTCCACGAAAAAAAGTGATTAATAAATGGGAACTTTACGTAGCGCCGTCTTTATGGGATAAACACCTTTTCATTTGACATTTGTTCACAAAGGTTGGTATTTTGCTGTCGGCTAAATGCGGTTCCGAGTTTCCGACAACTGCTGTCATAATTGTCACCGCTTTACCCAGGCGTAATGTACTTGCTTTGCAGGTAGTACATGGTGAACTACAAACCCCATAAGCCTCCTGGCATTTCGCACGGTACGAATTAAACTACACTCGTTGAACCGTATGATAACGGGTGTTTAATAACTGCTTGGCGGACGACAAAAGAAATGCAGGGACATCGGCTTGACGGAACAGACAGTAGATTAACTTGTGCGTACGCGATTGTATCCAATTGACTTACAGAGTAAATAAAACTCTTCCGGTTGAAACCAGTCTTGTGGGGAACAAATAGCAATGAAGCTTTGCTGGAAGCATTTACACCTCAAGTAACACATGAGTACAAAAGCTCGTGAACAAATATGGGTACCGAACTACAAACGAGAAGTCAGACATACCTACGTGAAATAAATTAGAGACTAGTACGGCACAGCAACCGAATAAGACAATAGAATCCTTCCAACGGACAAGAACTATAAATAATAGTAATAATACATTTGCTGACGGAATCTCCAACAATCCGCTATTAATACGGGGAATCATAATACTCACATACAGAATTCGTTCATGCTAAATAGTAGTTATCAAGGCCAAGTTTGAATGTCCAATCTCATTGTCAAATAATTTATTTACGAAACACACACCCACACGCTAACAACAACACCCACCATACAGGAGGAATGTTTAAGTACACCTCATCAACAAAAGGTTAGAAAACGACCGAAGTTTTAGCACTAATAAGTGTTAAATATGTGCTCTGTAATGCCATGTACGTAGGTACATAGATACTACACAAGGAATATTATAACATTCTTATCATTGTTACCTAACGAAAGCCACGGAAAATACTTCAAATAATGACTTAAAAACATTGGATACTTTTGGCAAATAATTAATTGAATTTATAACAATTAAACATTCATCCCAAGGTATTAAATTCAGAACACCCACAGTGTATGAGCAAGTTAATCGTCAACCGTTTGCATCTGATGAAAAGTATTACTGAGTATCTCATTGTTGCTTATTCTTCTTCTTCCCTGTGCTCTGAGTCTGCACTACCGGAGCAGGTGCGGAGTAAGTTTTCTGTGAAATTCGGTTGACGTAGTACAGCGTGATGAGAGAGAAAATAAAGCTAAAAAAAGTAATTATGTCAGTCATCAGTCGGTTGAAAAGAATTAGGTAAACATGTTTTACAAAACAATTAACAATAATACATTACAGCTCTTACCAAGTAGTAACACAGACACCATGTACTCTTCCCGCTGCCACCAGGGCTACCACCAAGCATAGAGCAACTAGAACAAGTTTGATTTCATTTCAATTAAAACAATCCCTTAACGAACAGTCTGTCGTAGAACATCAGAAAATCAGAACAATAATTTTGAGAAAAACAAACCTTCAGGGAAAATCGACGTCTGATAGCCCGAACCAAACAGAACAGCTTCCAGATTTCCGATTGCCTAAATACAAATAATGGAATTCAAATTATTTGAACAATTAGTCTAAAAATAGCTACAACGATGTAACTTCATCTCATTTAAAAATTCTTGACAATTTATAAAATATCATTATCGATCATGCTGGTCACGTTCTCTAACCGTCAAAGCAAACAAAAACAACACGGAGCCTAGAAAACCCCCTAGAATAGTGTATGGACCACTGGCTGCCAACTGGTGCCGGTATAGCTGCATTCCTGAGAAGACACTGACCGAGAGAATCAGTGCTACAACCGTGGACATGGAGTTTGACAGAACTGAAACCAACAATACGAAGTATCTTTCAAAATTCAAACGTGCAATCAAACATTTTTCATGGTAATTACACAATGGCATAATATTCGAACAACTTTAGGTCATCGCTCTTTTATCAAGACAGTGACTGACTATTACACAATTATTATAGGGTACCCGCCAGTGCCGCTTAATATTGTGACCACTTTTTTGCATCGTTTTGAAATTTTTTTTTCTTCCGCTGTGGTTAAAGCAAGGAATTTTGAAGAATGGATTCTAAAATGTAGCATTCTAAGGTATAACCAAAAAAATATGTATTTTTCTCCTCACGGATTTCATATGTTGTGACTTTTTTTTAAAACATACTACAGTCCACAAATGTGGCTATGTACAAGTAATTGCGACCACCCCCATCTTCAATTGTGGTAAACATCTATAATTATGAAAAAAATATTCCTGCAAGTAATTACAGACTTAATATATGTAGGCTTATCCTGACAGTCTGGGTGAATAATTCCGCATAGGCAAGAAAAAGAATACGAATCCAAACAGCTTAAGTTTATACTTGAATGACCCCTGAAAAACTTTGAAATTTTTTTGATTTTACAATTTAATGAATTTGCTGGCCATAATTAAAGAATAATATGGGCTGGCACTAGTGTTCTTAATTATGCATACTTTTCTTTCATCACGCGTAGTTCTGGCTCAAATTGGTGGGTGGATACATTTTACCCAGTTGGTCACAAGTACAAGCTTTACCCTAGTATGTATATGTACATATAATGATATTGATATGAGTAAATACATACAGTCAACGAAAAGGTACTTATAAGTACACTTTACTTACCCATATTGACTATCAAGAAGTCCAACAGGACAAACAACCGCAACTTCTGATCAAAATTACAAAGTAGACAGCTAAGTCTGCTTCTAGTTCTTGAGTAGGTACCTAAAATATCAGCCAAGAACAAGATTAAATAAATACATTTATTAAATATTAAGCAACAAAATAAAACCCAAATAAAACAAACATGAGCCAATTACCTTAATTGCACTCACCGGTATTTCACATCGACAATAAGACTCTAAGATCTTACCTGTTTTGTGTGTATAAAACACAAAAGCGACGACAGAAGTTCCGGTGGAATAAACCTAAAAAAAAATCACGAACCGTACTTTGTTAAATCATAACCATCGCCGAAATACAATTAAAGCTCTTTGACTTGACTGTTAATCTTTTCGCAGAAAAGACCAACACAAATGGTCAACTTGAATCTCGTATAATTTATATTTGCTAAATTAGATAAATGCTCCATGCACAAAAAGAGAACACGTCAACAAGATTCAAAACTCCCGCCACATGATAACATTAAAAGAGTGCTGGTGAGCTGTAAATCCATTCGGGATGCGTGAATGCCAACAAAGAAGTAGAATTGTAGAATCCAGTCCAGCTTTAATATTCTTCGACTTCAAACTAAAAGTTTGTTTTTTTAATGAGATTTTGACCTCTGTCAACACCGACAATCATCAATCATCAGTTTCCAAAGGTCATTTGTTACGGCCTAATTACAACCTAAAATTAATGATTAATGATGCAGGTAGTGTCAAGTTCATATAGGTTCAAACTTGTCAACTCTCTCTGACAGTCCAAGTCATTTAAACGATTTCATTCATTTCATCCCAGATTTTCATATTCAAAACGGCAAATATAGTTTAAAATATGTACTTGAATTGCTTTTTTATGTAGATTTATCGATTTATGCACATTGAATACGCGATATAATGCGTGTTAACTCCAAATATTGAATGTGTAGATTAATCAGGTCCGTATTAATCTATTACATAATACATTATTATTACTAATATTATAAAGTATTAATATTCTAATCAGAGCGACTATATTTCACAATAATGCCACAATTAAAGTACCTTTCAGGTCTCCAGACTTTCGTTCGTGTAAATGTGATATTCAAATAAGGACTAAATCTCGCGAATTGCCACAATTAAAGTACTTCTACCACTTCACCATGAAAACAATGCAAGATGCAAACAGCATATATAGAGTTAGAGTAGATCTTAAAAATTATTTAATATTTATTAATTATTTAATAAATATTATTATTTATCTTATGAATGACTGCCACAGTTACAGCATATCTGTCACCTATTTAAATTGTCGATCCTAAAATAATTTAATTAAATTTAGTTCAATGATTCAATCCAATCAAGCCAATTCATGTTTCTTGTTACAATTAGCAATTGTCGTATCTGCCACTTATTCAGCTCATATACTCCAAAATTGCTTCTAAATCTTGTCAAATGTGGTGATGGGGTCGACTTCTGGGGGCTTATTCTCGAAAGAGTCGTAGGACACAAGTCTATAAGAAATTACATTGAATTTGCCGTAAGATTATTTCGAGAATAAACCCCCTGGTCCCTAAAACTGCCGTTAATATGTCTAATAAAAGCCGTCGTTAATCCGTTTTTGGTCCTTTAAACTGTCGAATCGTTAAACTGTGTTAAACCACTTTTGGTTCCTAAAAATTCCGTTCATTTGCCTGTAAATCTGCCGTGGTGCTAATCCACTTTTGGTCATGAAAACTGTTGCTAATCCTCTTTTGGTTCCTAAAAATGCCGTTCATTTGCCTATAAATCTGCCAAAACATGTGGTGCTAATCCACTTTTGGTCATGAAAACTGTTGCTAATCCTCTTTTAGTTCCTAAATCTGCCGTTCATTTGTCTAAATCTGTCAAAAACTGTGGCTAATCCACTTTTGGTCCTGAAAACTGTTGTTAATCTCCTTTTATTTTTTCCTAAAACTGCCGTTGATTTCTTCATTTGCCTAAATCCGCCAAAAACTGTTGCTAATCCACTTTTGGTCCCTAAAACGGTTGATAATCCACGTTGGGTCCCTAAATCGTCGATAGTCCACTTTTGGTCCCTCAAACGGTCGATAATCCACTTTTGGTCCCTAAAACGGTTGATAATCCACGTTGGGTCCCTAAATCGTCGATAATCCACTTTTGGTCCCTCAAACGGTCGATAATCCACTTTTGGTCCCTAAAACGGTCGATAATCCACGTTTGGTCCTGAAAACCGCAGTTAATCTGCCTAAATCCGGCGTTAATCAATCGGTCCCTAAAACTACTTTCGTTTGTAATAAAACTGTCATCAAATAAGGGGCCATTTTCGCAAATGATAGTAATTTAATAATTTATCCATTGAATACGACTGCCTGTGAATCGTTTTACTGGCTTATTGTGTCTATAAGGATTTCCAAGGTATAAAATGTCCCGCGATATAGCTGGAGAAATGTCAAAGAAAGCGCACTCTCTCGTGCGAAAAAAGCGTGCTGGAAGAGCCCCGCGGAAGAGACGATGGCGCCAATGAGCGTGCACCGCTTCTCTCTTGTCTCTCTCTGTCGTCTCTCTCTCTCTCTCAAATCCTCTCTGTCGTCCTTTTTTATATGATTTTCCTCTCTTTATGAAATCTCTCATTGACGAAGAGAGAAAAAATATATACGTATATCTCACATAGAGAGAGAAAAAAAAAGAATGCGCAAAGAACGTCTTAGGTCCAAGTGCGACTTGAGCCGTCCAAAAAGCATCGGTTTGAATTTCTCGTCGTATGCATTTGAGAGCTCTTTTATATAATCCCTTCACTTTTTCCCTTTTCTATATATTCCCTCAGTCTTTCTATTTCTATGTCCTTTTTTTTTGGTCCAAAAAGGATTTTTTTTTTGTATATTATTACCAACGTATAGAAGACTTTTATTTTTTCTTTTCTAAATGTGAATCCCACGGTCAGAGTGCATTTGGAAGCGTGTGTGTACGTATATAATAATAATAATAAAAAATAGCGGTTCAGTGGCGCTACTTTTCTTCATTTGGATCCGTTTTTCTTTTTTTTGTTTTGTTTTAGTTTGATTAATATTGGATTAAATCCCCGTGTTTTTGTTCCCATCTCAGTGATTCCCTTTTTGGCGCTCTGGAAAATTTGGTCTTTTTTTTTTGGCAGTTAAAAATTTCCCCAAATGATTTCAAATTTATCTTTGTGTGGTGTGGACTCGAGTTGAACCAAGTTCAGCTTCGTGTCTTCTTTTTCCTGGAAAATAAAAAAGGAAAAAATAAAAGTGGATAATTTAATCTATAATACGTCATCATGTCTAATGCACAGGTAAGGGTCATTTAATGGTGGCGGAGGTCATTTTTTTGGGGGGTAAAGTCCTTTTTCTCTGTTTTTGAAGACATTTTCATGAAAGGGTCCACCGGAATTTTGGGAGGGGGGTTTCGTCATTGGTGGCATTTTTGGAATTGTTTTCTGAGAATTCGTTGATATAGCGGCGTTTTCTTATTTTATATTGTTGTGACTGGTAGAGTTTCATGCTTTTTTCTCCCTTTCTTTTTTTTTTTGGTGTGTTGAAATAAAATCCATGAGGAATATCGGAGCTGATACCCCGTTTTTGATTTTATAGGAATTGGGATTTTAGATTTTTTTATAGACGCTGTGGTAAAGGAGGTGATTGAGGAATTGTTGTGTTGTTTGTTGCAACTAAGGTTACCAAATTTGAAGAGGAAGAAACAAGCGTCGGGACAATGAAGGTTGAGACTGTTGAAGTGAGTTGATTTTGTTTGTTCGTCCGAAGTTCTAACTCCTAAATGACCCCACTTCAATGTAATATGTAATGTTATGGAAAAATCATTGAAAATCGAAAGTTGTTGGTTGCTGATTTTGTTTCTTTGTTTAATTCTCGTAGCAGGAGAATTCCGACAGGGAAATTCCTGTAGATGTTTACATGAAAGTAATCGATCGCAACAGTAGGAAAGTTTTATTTGACTCTGTGAGCAATTTTCCTTCAACGTACGGAGTTGTCAAGTCCTTTTTAAAAGAGCACTCAAATGATATTTCGGACTACAGCGGCTATGCTGGTGATATTTCGAGTGATTTGTCGGGAGAGAAGGTTGGTTTTGCAAGTCCTAGACCAAGGTACACAATGGGCTCTGTAATTTCAACAATCCCTGGAGAAAATCCCCCCCGTAGCATCCCATCAACGCGTGAGAGTAGGCTTAGCAACGCAAGTACCATTTCAGGTAAGATCAGTTCGCTTGTTAAATCTTGATTTACCTACACCTTTTTCAGTTATAGCTTTTCACTTGTGGTTGGTGTTTCACCTAGCTTGCAGTGAAGGAAATGTAATCATTATGTAGTTTCTGAACAAATATTTTGCTTAATTAGGGAAAAGACCTAACAGAAACTCCGACCCCCTTCTGACCTCCACCAAAGTTGGTGACATCAGTCATGGTAAAGCTGCGATAGTGACCGACTCAAAATCTAGTAGTGAAACATCGTTATCAAATGGGGAATTGCTACCTCCTCCTGGAATTACGTTGTCGACCACAAATGACTCTACTTCGGAGATGGAAATTGACACTAAAATCAAGGAAGATGTTAATGGCAACACCCCGAGAGCTAGGAAGAGGCGAAAAAACTCAAAGAACTCGGAATCCAGTGAGGATAAGTCCATCACTAATGTAGTAACTAATCAAGCCAAAAGGTTAAAGAAAGCATCAGACGTGTTTGACACTTCCTCGAATGAAGGCTCAACAGCAACGAGCACCACGTCCACTGCTAATGAATCGAGCAGCGTTGCTGATCGTCAGATCGAAGACCCGATTGTGAAAACAGAAACTGCTAAAGCGCAGTTCTTAGAATCGCCCGCCTGCGGAAGTCGAGTTTTGGAAGAACACGAGGCCCTGAAATTAGCGAAGTCACAAACTTTGTGGGGAACTGTTGCTATCGGTTAGTACATTTAATTGATTAGAAAACATAATTGCAACGGCTTGGTAAATTGCTCATACTCAGCAACAATTATTTATTGTAATAGGTGAATGGGTATTCGCTCGTTGGAGAGACAAGAATTACTATTCGGGGCAGATAACCCAGAAAGGAGAAAATGATACGTGGAGAATCCATTTTGAAGACAACATGGATGATGTGGCCTCTGAAACTCATATTCTTCCCATTAAAATCATCGGCAAAGATGTGAAGGCAGTTTACTCTCCTGATAATATCTATAAACCCTATTTGGCTACAGTCGTTGGGCAGCTCTTGTAAGTTCACGGAATTCTAATCGAAATACTTTCTATGCATAATACAAGTTGTTTTTTGTCACTGTTCAGTTATTTGACTGTTACAATTATTTGATTTAGTCTGGACAACGACAAAGCGGAGTATGTTATTAAGTGTCAAGATCTAACGATGAACTTAGTGTGCCAGAGAAAGCAGCTAAGTATCAAAGAGTCGGAGGCTAAAGAATTGAGAAAGCAGTTGGCTTTAGCTGCGCCCAAAGCTGCAGATCTTAGTCTAGGTAAGCTGACTTAGTACTTTCGATGGTGTGTGTATACTGTTTGAATGGCCCGAAGCTGAGTTTAGAAAGTCTGTATTTCACGTAGACTAATTAGCATTGTTGACTCACCTTTGCAGATAATATTGTGGCCGGTCCAAGACGACGAATAGTTGGAGCCACTCCTGGCACAACTCCCGTACAATCTGGCAAGCGAAAAGTTGTAGGAGGTGCATTCGATGCTAGGTAAGTCTTTACTTTACGAATTTTAATAGTTTTGTTGTTTATTCCTAAGCGTTGTTATGTTTGGTGCGAAGTAATGTTGTATAAAGAGACCTTGCGTGTCTCATCCTTAGTAAAGTAACTACGTTTTTTGCTGCAGTTCGGCTGACGATAGTGTATTGAAAGATAGCGGTGCAGCCACACCTGTTATCCCAAAAAAGCCAGGTCCTAAACCTTCGAAAGGGTCAAGTTCCTCATCCGGCAATGAAAAAAGCCGCAGTTTTGTTACTAACAGTGACGACTCAACACCAATTCGAAACATCATCGCTGTAGCAAATAAAGTTGCCGTCGCCAATAAGCCTACAAAAGAAATCAAAGAGGAGGTGCGAAAGGATGCGAAAGAAAAGGAAACGCCAAAGGCTCCACCAAAAGGTATGAATTAGTGGTTTTTGAGTGGTTGTTGCAGTCATTAGATTCGGAAACTCAATGTCACTATGAGTGCGAAAGGAAAACACTTAAATTATTAATTGTGAAGCCAGTAAAGCAAATGAATTTGGATTTCTTAGAAACAGCTAAGAAGGGTGGACGAGTTAGGGACGTGGAAAAGCTTTTCGAGGGAATGCAGTTTTTCTTGACGGCAAGTGGAGGTGGCGATCCAGCAAGTAGTGGTAAGTAGTGATCTTATATTGAAAGTCGTTCGGCTTGTAGCACCAAGAACAAAAACAACTGGTGATATATATGCACTTTGTATTTTTCATGTACCTTCGTTCATCGTATACTTTATATACATAGGTTCCGTTGCTCCGCAAGCACAATTGGCACCGTACGATAAAGATGAGTACAAGGAGTCAATTGAAAGCAGAGGGGGGAAAGTAGTAGATTCTGTGGGCAGAGAACGGGGAAAAGAAAGCGTATTTTTAATATCTGATAGTCATGCCCGTACAGTAAAGTACATTTACTGCTTGGCTGCTGGGATTCCGTGTGTATCACACTCTTGGATCCTCAAATGCTTGGACACAGTGAGTCATTCTGTACATACGGCTTACCTATATAAGTTTTCTGTTTTAAAAAACGAATCTCTAATTTTGTGATTTCACAAATTTTTAGATTTCTATTGTCGATTGGAAAGAGTTCGAACTTAAGTCAGGATACAGTCTAGAGCAAGAAGAAGTAATACCAGCCCACCAAAAGAAACCCCTGAAGAATTTTAAGATTTTCGTTACGGCGGAAACTGATGAACTTTACAACTACTGGAAGCCTGTATTAACAGCTGCTGAAGCTATACTGCTCAAACCTAAGAAGAGTAAGTGGAATTTTTTTTCAGTTAGCCCACTATGCCACCTTTTATTTTACATGTATTTTTTCCTCTGCAGAAGGATCTGGTTCAGTTGTCCCTCCTGAGACACAAGTGGTGGTGACGGATTCGTCTTGTTCCCAAGAAGTGTTTGACAAGGTGTTGGCTAATGACATCCCCATTGTGAAACCGGAGTGGCTAGTGCAAAGCATTATTACAGGGAAAATGGCATCTTACACTGGTCATGAAAGGTACAAGATTTCACCTGGCGGTGAGTTCGAAGAGGATGAATGAGAGGTTTATCGAGTCTCATGTACTAATAACTCATTTTAAACTGTAACCTACTTTACAAGCTCGTTTACTCTGAATGTTTGACTTCCCAAAATTTTGAAAGTTTGATTACCACTGCAGATAGATACATGGTTTAGTCAGTACCTGCTCACTGTGAATAATGCCTTTCCTTTTGTCCGAACGTCTTATCCTCGTGGATTGCCTGGCTGTTGTAAAAATTGAGTTGAAAGAACTTTGTTTTGTTTCGCGATTTAGATAATTAAATAATTGTTTCCTTTGCAGTTAAAACGTTAATATTTCCTGAAACTATTACTTGTTGTGCTTCTTTGAGTTGGTGTTAACACTGGTATTGTAAATTTTTGCAGTAAAAAGTACTTTTAACACCTTATTCGTCACAGTTCCTACGTGAAGCATAATGTTTGTCGTAGTCTAAACTTTTGTGAAAAGTAAAAATATGAAATAATACAACTACAGTATAACATTACGTGAAATGAACGCATGTGCGTTCGTTTTCTTGCTTTGTTTTGTGAAATTAAAAGCTGGCTGTTGTATTAAAAAGAAGCGTAGTTTACAATAATTTACTCTTACTTTGAAGAATTTATTGCTGGCCTTAGAAGAACCTGAAAATGGCTTCCTATCCATACTTAAGATAGTGATACAAAATGGGAAAGGAACTGTAAGTATGCGGTTTTAGGTGTAACCCACTGCGGTAAAAACAATTCTAAATATGTGATGACGATGCAATGCATTTTATTTGACTCGCCTACCTTTCTCCATATATTTTTATGTAAATTTGAGCAAGAGATAGTTATAAAAATATACGAATACTTGTCTGTGTAAATATATAATACAAATCCATTCGTGTTTTTTAAGAAAGAACAGCGTGTGTGTGTAGTCAGCAAGAAAGAACATATTTCTGTATAATGAATACTAAATCTGTAATAAAATTCTAGCCTAAGTTTAGTATTAATTAGAATCCTACTATAACTCGGTCAGGGATTTAATTTCTGAGAACTTATTTTAGTGAGCAGAAACAAATATTATAGTCGGGAAACGCTGGCACGAGAAATGGATTGCTGCTACAGATATATATAGTAACAATAAAAATGTATTTACTTATTATAATTAATGATTACTTAAAAATGTACTACCAGTTACTTCTGCATTGACATTTGTTTAACTTTTATTATTGTTAAATACATACTTATTACATGCAGTCGAATCTAACTAGGTCAAAATATTAAATAGGTATAAAAATCTGTTATTGTTTACATTTGCTGGAAAACCCGCAAATGTCAAGCAACTTATGATGGTCAATTACTCATTAACTCTTAGATTTTTTGTAAGATACGTGTATGTTTTTGTTTTTTCCTACCGTTTTTATGACACATTATATTTTCGTAAAACTTGAAAAAAATCGTAATTTTATACGATTCTCGTCGTTTTTGTTGTTGGGATTACAGTGAGAAGGTACAGTTGTAATGCAATAGAAATTCTCTATTGCCAATTAATTTCCTCTACCTATAAGGTACTTAATTTTGTAACAATAATGGTGTGAGCAACTTTTTTTACTGTATAGCTTTTGATGTTTGTCGAAAAAATACACATGCAGGTAATTGTTATATTTATATTCATTTGCACACATAAAAAAAACTACATGCTTGTTAATCCAAAATCACACTGATTGGAAGGTTACACTTACTGTAATTATTCCTAAACTCACATTTTATGAATTATATTTTTTTTTAGTCTTGATGGATAATAAGAATTTCCGGCTTTAATATTATGTCTAAAAACCACACGTGCACCACCCTCCATCCGTTGATATTTTCTCTAGCAAAACGTATTGTAGTCATCTCATCGTTGGGTGTGCTTGTTACGTATACAAATGTTAACACTGCAATAGTTGTTGGCTTATTCTCCTTTAGTTTTCTGTTTTGTAGGCTTTCTTCGGTAATTCATCGTCGTCAAAATACTCAAAAAGTAAGACCATGGCACTCTCAGTTACATTTACTCATTCGAATTATACCAATTCTTGACCTTGACATTTTTGTTTTTGGCTTAAGATATGACCTTTCACCTGACACAGTGTATAAAATAATGTGCACTTTTTGTTTACCTGAGTACTATCCGTCTGCAGGAAATGTGAATTCAGCCAACATTACATATTACAATGAATCACAGATTGGAGTTGGAAAAAAATTCCTATTGAACCTTATTCCAGCAAAATTATCGCCTTTCGATGTGCTATTTTTACCCTGAGCTAAATCACACGTATTAGATATTAATTTGTAAAAAATAAAGATAATTCCTGACTAGTGAGAATCGCCGGTTGATATGATAAATATGTTAATTAAATGTCTATAATACTAACATGTTAGAATACGTAATGTGAGGGACAAGTAGGACGGTGCCCCTTGATCAACGAAACGTAGTTGACTTTGAAAGTCTATAAAATTTAATAGAAAAAAATATCCACGAAAAGGCTATATTATACAAATGTGAAATGACAAAAAAAAAAGTACTATAAAAAAAAGAACTTAAAGATGATTAACAAAAGTGAAGTTTATGAGGCAGAAAAAAAAAGTGTTTATACAAAAAAAAAAAATTATGAATGTGTAGAAATGGTATGACAGTTTTAAATACAAATGTGTGTATCAGTATAAAATATATATTGGATGTTTGCAAATTAATTGTAGTGAGAAATGTGAGTCCCTATTCGCGTAAATGTATGCATTATGATACTTTTGATGTCACAAGAGATGTGTGTAATTGTTTTTATATTAAAAAAAATGCCAATTTTCGAAGCTAATCGAAGATGTGTGACCTTTGACGTTTGTTTGACACTTTGATTGACGTGGAAATTTTTTTCCTTGGCGTGTTCTTCTGGATGTCACTTGAAGATTCTGAGCGACTCCAATGCCTCATTTACGGCGACGAATATTGACCTTGTAACATTCCTTCGGCCGACTCTGTGGCAATATTTTGAATTGGTGCTCCAAAACTGTAAGGATAACCTCATGACCCAGAACTGTCCGAGTCCTCTTGGACGTGATTATGGTGAGCTGTCTCTTCGGAGTGATGGTGACGATGCCGGTGGAGGAAGGCACACTTTTGGATCGTTCGGACATTGTCGTTCAAATCGAGGGTGGACAAATCGGGGATATTCCCCCGGACTTGGATGCAATTGTGACAGTGATCCTCCCGACACAATTCCACACAGCCACTTCGGACTTGGATGGAGGAGATGACGGAAGAAAATGAACCCAGACCCAGACACGTGCTTCCCAAGTGGTAAATCCCCATTCGACCTGGAACAATATCCGTGTTTTATAATCAGTTTTTGGAACAAAAAATGCAGTTGCCTTCTTTTGAATGGATTTACGGGCGGAAATTCATTCTTGGGGCTATTTCTTCGGAAATTGTTGCAAGGGATATTTGGCGGTATTTTTCTTCAAAAGTAAATGATATTCGAATGTAAGCTATTTCTTCATTCTGTGAAAGTAGTTATTTTTAGGAAACGTGAATATTAAATCCAAGAAAATAAAATTCCTTGCTTCAATCGCAAAACAATCCAATGCATTGCTTCACCATTCACAATTAAAGATAATACAAATTGTTTGAAATTCCAAGCAAAACAGCCATTTAAAATTTCAATAAAAAATACCATTTAAAATTCCCATCAAAAAACAACCATTTAAGATGTCAATTTAAATACCGTTTAAGCTTCTCAGCAAAACAACCATTTAAAATTTCCATCAAAGCAAACATTTACAATTTCAATAAAAAATGCCATTTAAAAATTCAGTAAAAAATGTCATTTAAAATTTCAATAAAAAATACTATCTAAAATTCCAAGCGAATAAATACCATTTAAATTTCCAATAAAAAATACTATTTAAAATTTCCAATAAAAAATACTATTTAAAATTTCCATCAAAACAACCATTTAAAATTTCCATCAAAACAACCATTTACAATTTCAATAAAAAATACCATCTAAAATTCCAAGCGAATAAATACCATTTAAATTTCCAATAAAAAATACCATTTAAATTTCCAATAAAAAATACTATTTAAAATTTCCATCAAAACAACCATTTAAAATTTCAATAAAAAATGCCATTTAAAATTTCAATCAAAAATACCATTTAAAATGTCAATAAAAATACCACTAAAAATTTCAATTAAAAAATACCACCAAAAATTTCAATTAAAAAATACCACTAAAAATTTCAATTAAAAAATACCACTAAAAATTTCAATTAAAAAATACCATTTAAAATTTCAATTAAAAAATACCATTTAAATTATCAATAAATAATACCGTACAAAATTCAAGTGAACAAATACCATTTAAATTTCCAAGCAAATAAAAATTATTTACAAATCCAAGAAAAAAATCTTCCTCATTTTTAAACCATCTCCAAGAAAATTTTATTTCCTTGATTTGCATTTTGTAGGATGCACAGAATTTGAAAACAGAAAATTCTCCTAGAGCTTTTTTTTAAATCTTCCCGAATTTTAACCCATACACCTTTTTCGAAATAAAATTCAGGGGTGCCAAAATTCTATATTTAAAAGCTCCAATTCTCCTTAATTTCTTTAAAAATTACATGAAAAAATTGCATTCTAGAAGCCTCTCAAATATCACTTCCAGTTCGAGGTTTTTTCCATTTTTGGAAAAAAAACCTCATTGTTCCAGTCCACACTAACACATACAATATACAAATTCTTAAGTATTCTCTGGAAAATGAAAAACTGGAGAAAATCCCCCACCTTTGTAGTCCGAGTGTCCATAGATGGCAACGTGAGTACTGGAGCCGGCTGCGTGCGGAGCCGCCGAAGAAAGCCCGAATAATCCCAGGCTAAATACCAAAATCCAACCTTCACACCCGCACATTTTGTTCAAAATAATCACAAAAGACCCCCGAAAAATATCGAAATCAATTATTTCTTAAAAAGTGCTTATTTCCACGAATTCCTTGTTTCCTCGTTCCCCCAAAAAATCCCTGATTATCCTCACTTTTAATTTTTCTCCTTTTCCCAAAAACCTACCAATAGATTCCGAAAAAATTCCTTGATTTCTTCCCAAAAAATGCGTTGATGTTCCCCCAAAAAATTCTTGGACGGCCTTGTCAAAGGTGCACTACTGGAATCTCTGGAGAGGAAAGCTCAGTTGGAAGTCAACGTTTGATATGGAAAGCTCTTTGAATCTAGCCAGTTTTATATAGTCAAAGACTTTACGTCTCATTTCTCCCTTATCAATCGCCCCAAACCTCATTGCGGTTTCCTGGTTTCCCTCCGACGTCATCCAATTGTTCTAATCTCACTAAAACCTACTATTGCTCATGCTTTATGGTCTCAATTGCTCTAATTACTGGTCACACCAATTACCCATGCTAATCAGTACCTTCTCCAAAAATCAATAAATAAAAAAAATGTCGCATCTTTTCCATTGGTCATCCGGGTCCTTTTCCCCTCCGCCATAAACGGCATTAACCCTTCTTGTGTGCGTCAGCTGTGGTACTTTCTTATTAATCTCTTTTCGTGCCGGAAGTTTAATGACGTCCTACGGACATACCTCAATTTTTTTTTTTTTGAAATGCATACCTCATGGAGATACAAAAAAAATCATCTCCCAGCATCTGTCCAGGCACATATTCTTTAATGAAAGGTATGGCCGTTTGGATGGACATTTTTTAACCATAAGATTCCTCTTATATTTTTTTCCTGGGAAGTCATATCCATTCATTTTCCCTGGCTTGTTTTCTGTATTTAAAAGTGAGGTTGACCAATTGGAGGGAGCGCATAATTTTATGGGGAAAAATTTACATTTAAACACCTTTTTTGTCTGCATCTAATGCAAGGTGTAGCTCATCCATCCCGGCACGTTTTTTTTTTTTGGGTGAAGATGACGAATCCTTCGCGGGAAGAAGGGGTTAAAACAGGTTTTTTTTGTTGTTGTAGCTAAGACGATTTGCCGTAGGAGGATGCAGGGTATATGTATATGATGTATTTGTGTGTGCATTGCATTTAATGTGTACAAACAATGGGGAGGAAGACTTCCACTTGCATTTCAATGTTGTGTTTGTTGCTGCACTTTTACGTGACACTGACCAGCCGATGGATTATGTGTGGTTGTTGTTCGTAGGGAAAAAGGGGGCACATTTGTAATTCGGTGATAACAACCACTAACATGCGGGGAATCGTAAATAACGTTGAGTGAAACGCGGGAGAAATCAAGGAGACTATAAAAAGGCTGGGTTTTTTGTTAATTTGTTCATCTCTCCCATTTTCTTCTCTCTTTTTTGGGGATTTCCCTCTCTATCTTTCCTTTTTTCTCCGTTTTGATGTTCATACAAAGTATGTCTTCTGCTTTTTTTTCACTGGTGGGCTGTACTTTTCTATCTAATTGTTGTTGATTGTTTTCTCTGTAATTTCCAGGTCTTGTTTTTCACTGTAGTTTTCATTTCTTGTTTTTCACTGTAGTTTTAATTTCTTGTTTTTCTCTGTAATTCTTTTGCTTTAGATTTCTCTGTAATTCTTTTGCTTTAGATTTCTCTGTAATTCTTTTGCTTTGGGTTTCTCTGTAATTTTTTTTTTGCTTTCGCTTTCTCTGTAATTTTTTTAAGTGTTTTTCGGTGGAATTCTGTATTGCTTTTCTCTGTAATTGTCTCTCTTTTGATTTTCTGTGTAATTCCTTCTCTTTGATGTTTTTTTGCATAATTTCCTCTCCGAGTTTGTTGTAATTTTCTTGACTTAATTTCCTTTGCAATTCTCTCCTTATTTTTACTCTTTTCTCTCCTATTTTTTTCTACTTTTCTCTCCTTGGTTTTTTGCGCTAATTCTCTCTTTATTTTTCTCTACCATTCCGTCCTGGTTTTTTGCGCTAATTCTCTCTTTATTTTTCTCTACCATTCCGTCCTGGTTTTTTGTGATATTTCTCTCTTCTTATGTTTCTCTATTTTTCCGTCCTTGTTTTTTGTGATAATTTCGCTCCTTATTGCTTGTGATAATTTCTCTCACTATTTTTATATACATTTCCCTCCCTGTTTTCTTTTTAATTATCTCTCTTCATTTCTCTCTGTACTTTTCTCTCTTTTATTTACGTTATAATTCTCTGCCTAATTTCCCCTTACTTTTTGCTTTGATTTTCATTACAAACCTCTCTTACTTTTGGATGCTCTTCTCGTTTTGCTTTGCAATTCTTTCTCCTTTGATTTTCATCCTAATTCTCACTCCTTTGATTTTTCCTGTAATTTAAACTCCTCCGATTTTTCCTATAATTTTCACTCCTTTAGTTTTTCCTGTAATTATCTCCCTGGTTGATTTTTCTCTCTTCGCTCCTGTCATATTATTTCTGGCACTATCCTTCTCTCTTTTTCCTTCTCGCAGCTTGCCTGTTCCTGTCTCCTTCATTCTATTTTTCGGCTGCTTTTTCAACCTCTACGAAATATCTTTGTATTTCTCTCCGCGCGGGATTCAGGAGAATTTCCCTTCAATGCTCAGTTTCTCTTTTACCAAAGAAGAGATTTTATAGAGAGATGACCATTTTGTCTCCTTGTAGCAATCGCCACTAAGATGCATCCTCAATACTTTGTTGTTGGTGCAATAATTCTTCCCAGTTGAAATGAGAGAGAAAGATCCAAGAGCCAGTTGCAGTGCAATCTCTCTGCACTTGTTGTTTAACAAAGTCGAGTGCATCGTAAATTTGGGCTCGAGAATCTGTTAAGGAAAGTTGGGAAAGAGGGGGAAAGTAACAAAAAAAAAAAAAGAAAGTCAGAGATAGTATGTATATGCTTCCATTCAGACTTTTCTTTTGGGGAGTTCGTGCCCATTTACAGATTGCTCTTTTCCTCTTTACCCAAAAACATATTGCATATCCGAGGGAGAGACACTTTTCTCTAAGATCCCAATTACTACAAGTATACATAAGAAGGACTTTGCTGGAAAGATCACACGGGAGAATCTTCTTGTTGTTGTTATCCGACGTCCCCCTCACCGTCCCCTCGATCCCCCCGCCATCCTCTCTCCATAGCTTCCTTAGGTCTTGGTTAAAGCCCCTTGTTAAAGCGTATAATAATTATTCATGAGTGATTGCAAGAGCCATAGTTGGGCTAAAACACTTGAGGAACTTTTGATTGAAATTAAGCAGAAGGAGGGAGAGCGATAGAAGAAGTTTTGAGCGGGGAAGGACACAGCGGGATGAACGTAGTGAAAGAGACATACGAGAAAGCGATAGAGAGAAACCAGGGAGAAAAATAGAGGGTAGCGAATCAGTGAAAGAAACAGACGGGGTTGAAGTGAGGGGCAAAGAGAGACAGAATGGGGATGAACCAATTAAATTGAGGAAGAAAGTAGGAAAGAGAAAGTTAGTCCGCTAAGATTTTACCTGGATTACGGATTACGGATTATTCTGCCGTGAAAACTAATCCGGGATTTAATAATGGATTACGTAATCCGTAATCCAATTCCGTAATCCCGTGATTTTAACCCCGGATTGTCAATGCCTTGAAGAGAATGAATGAGAGAGAGAAGGAGCAATAAAGAGAATGAAAGAGACACAGAAAGAGAGACAAAGAGAATGAAAAAGAAACAGAAAAAGAAAGGGAAGACGACGGAGAAAAAAGAACGGAGATAAGGAGCTACAAATAGAATGCGGAAGAAAAAGAAGAACAATAAAGAAACACACAAAGACGACGTAACAGAGAGAGTGTGAGAGAAATATAAAATGGAGGCCTAGAGGAAAAATGGAGAGAGAAATATGGGAAGAATGAGAGAAACGTTTGAGAGAAAGCGAAAGAGAGGAGTCTAAGAGGATGAGACGACAAGTTTAATGGCGAAAACTCTTTACAAGTATTTAATTAAGACAAAAGCTTACGACTTGTTCCTTTCCCTCTGCCCTACACTTACAAGCCTGCCACTTGAAAATCTCTTCCATGCGTGTCTCCTCCTCATCTCCTCCTCCTCCTCCTCCTCCTCCTCCTCCTCCTCCCACCCTCTCACACTCCTCCCTTCCCTTCCTGGCTCCACACTCGAGCCTCGTAAATAGCTTCTTACATAAAATGCTTTTTGATTGCTCCCGCCCACCCAAAGCAACGTCATTCTTAATTCAACTACAATCATTCTTTATAGCTTGAAAAACTTTACCAAATTACCATCTCACTTGATTCTCTCTTTCTCCCCCTTTCACTCTCATGGCAGACAAACAAACAAAAATTATACGCTCTCTCCCATTTACCCATAAACAAGCACTTTTGTTCAAGGAAACTCAGTCATAAGGCACTTTTCCTGGGAAATGTCTTAACATAGTCCCTTATAACGCCCAATGGGACAATTGTACAGCATATACATACATACCTATACATAATAATGTACATGCGTTTTTCCCGCATTTGCCAAGAAAGGTACTTTGTAGGACATTATAGAACATATTGAGTATTTACGATGTGTACATACACATTTCAGTAGTTACACAGACCTTTATTATGTACCTATATATATTTATATGTATCTACCTTATATGTACATATAGATATAATACACGTGTAAAACCTGCTTTTCAGCCCTTTGATCAGCCCATATAAGCTACATACGTTGGTCAAAGCTCCGGGAGAATTGGCATCTCCGAGGGGTCAGTTAGTGACCAGCGTATTAAAGAGAATAGTAAGTAACCGGATTTTGTTTGAACTTCCATACAAAAATGTGTGTAGTGGCCGTAGTATGGGATTTTTTTCATTGTACGAGAAAAAGCAGCGGTGTAAGAGGTTTTTTTACGTTTTTTCGTACGTTTTTCTTCTCCCTCTCGTATTCTCCCTTTCTCTAGCCTGACCTTTTTGCTCTGTACACGGATCACCTTTACACATGGGGAAAGCCCAAAGAGTGTGGCTGGGTCTCAGTTGCAGTATATACAAATTTAGCAAGTGTTATATGGAGGGGTGACTTATTTGTGCAGGGGGGAAGAGTTGGTGCAGTTTCCTTTTTTGGGAGAGGAAAATTGGGGAGGGACGGAGGGGGAAATGGAAGAGAGAGAGGCAAAAATGCAGGAGATACAGAAGAAGATTTTGCAGGGACGACAAGAAAGACGGTGAGAGACAAACGTGGAGAATGAGAGCGAGAGGAGAAAGGAGATCGGGAAAAATAGACGAGTGAGGCGGAGAGTGAAATTAGTCAAATATAAATTCAGAGACAAAGTGGAAGATCAAGGGAAAGAACAAAGAGAAATTAGAAAGAGAGGAAGGATGTGAGAAGGCAAAAGGCTGAGTAAAAGAAACTGAGGACAGAGAAACAAGGAGATATAAAGGGACACCGAGAAAAAAAGGTGAGAGAAAGAGGCCAGACACAGAAAAATATAAAGAGAAAAATAGTGAAAGACAGAGGAAACCGGAGAAGAAGTCTGCAAAAGAGGGAGAATGAGACGGATGGAAAAACTGTGAACACAAAAATAGAAAAAAGGATAGAGAAAAAAGGGACTCAGAAACACAAATAGAAGGAGAAAAAAGAAACTTTGGACCGCGCAACAGTGAAACAGTTGGAGAAATAACGAAACGAGATAAGGCAAGAAAGAGAGACAGCAATCAAAACGGAGACAGCAAGAAGAATAACAAATATACTGAAAGGAAAGCGACTATACGTATGAAAAAAAAATTGAAAAATGGAGCAAAAACAGTAATAAAACGAGTACAACCGATAGACAGAGAAAGACAAGGAAAGGGAAGAAGAAAGAGACAAAACGAAGAGATGTACAAAAAGGAGAATATGAAATTTACAAAAAGAAGAATATGAAATATACACAAAGGAGAATATGAGAGAGAGACAAATCAGAGACAAAAAGAAGAATATGAGAGATAGAGACAAATGAGAGACAAAAAGAAGAATATGGTAGAGAGAGACAAATGAGAGACAAATATGAGAATATCAAATACAAACAAATGAAAGAGACAAAAGGAAAAATAGGAAAGACAAACAAATGAGAGAGACTAAAAATAATAGGAGAGACAAATAGAAGAATATGAGACAAACAACTGAGAGAGACTAAAAGAAGAATAGTAGAGACAGACAAAGAGAGAGACAAAAAGAATAATATGAGAGCGACAAAAACAAGAATGAGAGAGACAAAAAGGAGGAGAGACAAAAAGAAGGAGAAAGGCAAAAAGAAGGAGAAAGACAAAAAGAAGGAGAAAGACAAGAAGAAGGAGAAAGACAAAAAGAAGGAGAAAGACAAAAAGAAGGAGAGACAAAATCCAGGAGAGACAAAAAGAAGGAGAGATACAAAAAGGAAGAAGAGTGAGACAAAAAGGAGGAGAAACATAAAGAAGGAGAAAGACAAAAAGCAGAACATGAGAGAGACAAAAAGGAGGAGAGAGACAAAAAGAAGGAGAGAGACAAAAAGGAGAAAGGGAGAGACAAAAAGGAGGAGAGAGACAAAAAGAAAGAGAGAGACAAATAGGAGAAAGTGAGAGACAAAAAGAAGAATGATAGACAAAAAGGAGGAAGGGAGAGACAAAAAGAAGGAGAGAGACAAAAAGGAGAATGAAAGGCGGAGAAAAAATGGGAGAAGGTCGAAGGAAAAAGGGTTGGCTATTTGATTGGGGAATAAATTCAATTCACGTCCGTCCGTCAGCTTTGGGGGGAAGAGGATGAGAGAGAGAGAGAGAGAGAGAGAGAGAGAGAAGTGAAGTCTCCCTGTGTTTTGAGGAGAAAAGTCCGTCAAGAAATAGTGGGGAGGGAAGGACTCGGAAGATGGTTAGAATGTAAACGAAAGAAGAAAGGGAAAAAATGGAGGGGAGGAGAGGAACTGGGAAGGGGAAGTTTCTTTTCCTTGCCAGTCTTTCCTTCCCCGCTTGTCATCCCCTTGGGACGCATCTAATTAGACATCCCACCTTGGCTTACCATCATCATACCTCAACCTCACATTATTTATTCATCCCTCGTCCTTTCACCATTAGCCACACACACAAACTTATTTCTTCCTTTTTCTCCCACAAAATAAAAAAATAGGGAAAACATCCACTTTCTTCCCCCAACAAATGCCCAGTTTTTTTCGGGGGGTTGAAAAAAAACCTTCCAAGACTTGAATCAATTAAAGACATAACCTTCATATTATCTTCTGTAGCAATGAGGGAAACCTAAAAGATGTTTACGAAGTCATTTTGTGGCTGGAAATTGAACTGGAATTTTCCGTGTAAGACAAAGAAATGCAAATCCAATTTGAGTTTTGGCGGGAATAATTACTTAAAAATAAATTCTCCGAATGGCATTTTTTATTTTTAGAAAAGCTAATGAAGTTTGTTCCTTCTCTGGAATTCCCCGGAAATGGCTGGCTCCTTCCTGGGACAATTTGTGGGGGGCATGGAGGCATCATTATATTTTCTGTTCCAGGAAAGAGCCATATTTTCCAGGAGGGTTTTCGGACCACAAAGGGTTGAACGCCTAGTTAGAATACGTGGGGGAGAAAGTCCTTTCGTTTGTCGAGGACTTTTTGGTTTTGGGTGCGGTGTGTAAGGTCCTTCAAAAAGGGAAATAACTTTTGCCCGCTGAATTTGTCACGTCCATATCTCACAATCAGTCACATCAGACACTTGAGAGCACTCTTCAAAAAACCGGGGAATTCCCCATGTAAATCAAATCAAACAGGTAAAGGATGTGCCTTTCTCTTTTTATCCTATATTTTGCTTTCTCACGCCTGATTTTTCTCTCCGTTTCTCTCGGTCTTTTCCACATCATTTCTTTCTCTCTACTTCTTTATCTTTCTTGGTTTCAGTAATTCTATTTGTTTTTCTTTTTTCCCTTTCCCACAATTTTCTTCGGATTTATTTCTCTAATTTTTTGTCTTTGTAGTCGCCATGTATTTTTCTTCAATTTCTCTTCATGTCTAGTTTTCATGCCAATTTATTTGTACAGCTTGTTTATAATTTCTCTCTCCAGTTTTTTAAATATTTTCTCTCTCCAGTTTTTTTTTATACTTTCTCTCTCCAGTTTTTTAAAAATATTTTCTCTCTCTAGAATTCTTAATTATTTTTCATCTTTCATTTTTGCGTCTTTCTCTCCTTAGTTCCCCTATTTGTTTATTTCTCCAGTTGCCTTGAAATTCGGTCTCCAAAATTGTTGCTTTGTTCTGTTTCTGTAAAAGCTTTCCTGGCTTTCCTTTTCTTGCTATTTCTCTTTTAGAAATCCTTGTTTTTCACCATTTAAATTCTCTATATTTTTCCAGCTTTCTCTTTAGATTTGCTGATTGTACATATTTGACTTTCCCTTTTTCTGGTTTCTGCTTTCAACTTTCTTTCAACTTTGCCCTTTCTGCCCTTCATTTTCTTCCAGTTTATCCTTTTCAAATTTTCACCGATCTTTTTCTCCATCCAATTGCCTTTTATTTGCTCCGTCTCTTTATTTTTTGATATACGTTTCTCTCACTTACTTATTTGCTTTCTCTTACTTTCTTTTTGCTTTCTCTGGCTTTTGATTTGCTTCCTCTTGCTTTCTCAGGGTTTCCCCTTGCCTTATATTTTTTCTCTTGCTTTCTCATTGATTTATCTGGCTATCTGTTTGATTTCTCTATGTGTTTGCTTTCTCGGACTTTCTCTCTGCTTTCTCTGGCTTTCGCTTGCTTTCTTTTTTCTCCCTTTTTCCTTGCTTTCTCTTGCTCTTGTTGCTTTCTCGGCCTTTCTGGCTTTCGCTGGCTTTCTTTTTTTCTCTCTTTGCCTTTGCTTTCTCTTGCTTTCTCTGGATTTTCTGGCTTTCTCTTTGCTTTGTCTTGATTTCTATTACTCTTGTTGCTTTGGATTTTCTGGCTTTCTCTTTGCTTTCTATGGCTTTATTTTGCTTGCTCTTGATTTCTCTCTCATTGTGTATGTCTCTTTACATCTGACTTTATCTCTTCTGAAATCCTCGATTAAATCTCTACATGCATTCATTTTGTCTCTCTATTTTGCTTCTGTCTTTTCCTAATTCTTCTCTCCAATACTTTCTGTTTACCTGTCTTTCCTTTGGTTTATCCTATTATCTGTTGTCATCCTGCTTTCTCTTCTTTATGGCTACTATTGTGCCATATACTTTCCTCAATCTCCGTCTCTTCCTCCTTGATCCCAATTAATTCCATTGAACTTCTTGGAGTATTCCCACGAGCGGAGTCAACAAAATCTTTTTCTGATTGGAACATCCACACACTATAGAACGCCTCCACAAATCCAGGGTGAAAGCTCCATTTTCCACATCCACAAAAGGTACCCTCTTCCTCTTTGAGGTTTTTTGTGGAGAACTTTAGCGAGCAGACAAGGTGTATAAATTAATGAAAGACCTATATGCGATATGAATTGAAAAGGAAGAAAAAAATTTCCCCTTCACCCAATAGTTCTCCTTAGGAAGAACACAAGTCATTAGATAACCGCCAAAGACCCACGAGAATTTTGGGAGGAAATCATAACTGCGTGGGAGGAGAGGTGGGGAGGCGGGAGAGAAATTTCGGGGGTGAATTCTACCTTTATTGGTAACTTGTGAAGGGAAATAAATTGGGATTGGAAGGACTTTCACCAATCAAATAAATGGTTTTTTTAGAACGATTAATTCGCGGAAGATATCCCGGGACAAAAGGATAAGAGTGATCAAGGGAGGGAGGAAAGTTTGGAGGGGAAAATCAAGATGATGTAAAAGTCAATGATCAAACCCAAAGTGAAATAAAAAAGGACAAATTTCTAAAAGAAAGTTTCTTTTGAATTTTGCCGGTTAAACAAACATACGTATATCTTTTGAAGAGATGCACAATTAGATTTGAGGCGCTTTCTACTAACTTGTGTCTGAAGAGGCTACTACTTTCTCTCTCTTAATCTCTCTCTTGTCCATCCTCTCTTTCGGGTCGCAACGGGACGGAGAAACATGAGGGAAATAGAAGAAAAAATGATCCATAGGAAAGTTTAGAAAACAAAGGAAAAAACCAGTAAAAAGGGATCACAAGGAATCCTTGTACAGGCAAAAAGGGAAAAGCCTGGGCAAAATAATGAAATAAAAAAAAAGGAAAGGGCATCGTATAAAGATTAAGTGATGTCTAGCAATTAAATACAAAACATTACTTACAATTAAAATCGGGAAAATTATTTACGGCCACGGGAAAAATATCCAGAGAAAGCAAGGACAAGAATATAAAGGGAAAAATAGAGAGAAAATGTGGCGCGAAAAAAAGAACAATCAAGAAAATACCATCAAATAAAAAGCAAGGAGAAAATGATAGGCGATGAAATTAAATTGGACAGGAAAAATATTAAACGAAGGAAGTACTGACCGCGAGAAAAAGAAAGCACAAGACAGTAACACAATAAATATGACAATAATACAACTATGACAATAATACAATAAATATGGCAATTATGCAACAATAGTACAACGTAAAACAATAGGCAAGGGATGGAAAAAAGAGAGGCTTAAATGAAACAGAGGAAGCAAAATTCGAAAATAAATATGTCTAGAAAAAAGAGAAGGAAGACCAGGGAAAAAAATCCAGCCGGAAGTCTCCAAAATGAAGAAAAGGAAATAAAAACAAAAAAAGTGGATAAGACAAGGAAAAGCCGGGGAAAGCTCTAGTGTGTAAGATCCACTTATAAAACACATGTACGGCTATATTTATCTTGGAAGCCGGGACAAAACACGGAGTTTAACCTACGAAATCGCTCATAATCACGCACTGGAGGGGAAGGAGTAACATCCCCGAGAACAAGAGAGAGAAAGAGAGAGAGAAAGAGAGAGAAAGAGAGAGAAAGAGAGAGAGAGCGGAAAAAGTTGCAGGGCCAGCAAATATTTTTTGTAACTCCTTTTTACTTTTTTCTTCTTTCACTCTTTTTTATCATTCCCCCCTCTTCTGTCTCTCATTGTGTGTGTATACACATGTATACTTTTGGTTCCCAACTCATTCCACTGCCTCTCTCTCTTTCTCTCTCTCCCTCCTCCCCCTCGGAAAAGGAAAAAAAAGAAGAGGATCTTTAGGGATACTGGGAGTCCTTCCATCCTTGCGTTCGTCAATTGGCGCAAATTCAATTACACATTGAGCATCTTCTTCAACGGAACTTGATGAAGTGAAGGAGGCAGCTTTTTGACTGTGTCTTCTTGTATAGAATACTCGAGTAAGTAGTCGTGGTTGTAGGGGATAACATCTATAAATGGGCAGAGAGAGAGAGGGAAAGAGAGAAAAAAACGAGATAAAAAAACTTAACTACACACACATACAACAACTTCTGTTCTTTTCTCCACTTCAGCCCGAATAAACAACTGAAAACAAACTACCGCCCATTTATGGCATTGACTCTCTTTCTTTCTCCCCTCTCTAGTCTCTCACACCTAGCTTTCACTCTCTCTCTTTCCTTTTCTCTCTCTCTCATTTTCTCTTTCGCTCTCTCTCCCATTCTCTCTTTCTCTCTCTTTCTTCCTAATTTTTTCTCTTTCTTTCTACCTAATTATCTCTCTTTCTCTCTTTCTTCCTAACCCTTTCTCTTTCTTCCTAATTCTCTCTCTTTCTTCCTAATTTTTTCTCTTTCTTTCTACCTAATTATCTCTCTTTCTCTCTTTCTTCCTAGCTCTTTCTCTTTCTTCCTTCCTAATTCTCTCTCTTTCTTACTTCCTAATTCTCTCTCTTTCTTTCTTCCTAATTCTCTCTCTTTCTCTCTCTTTCCTCCTAAATCTCTCTATTTCTCTCTCTTTCTTCGTCTCTCTCCTTCTCTCGCTTTCTCTTGCTTTCTCTAGCTTTCTCCCTCTTTCTCTCTCATTTCTTTCTCTTTCTTCCTAATTCTCTCTTTCTCCCTCATTCTCTCTCTTTCTCTCGCTTTCTCCGTCTTTGTCCCTCATTTCCTCTTAACTATCTTTTCTTCCCTCTGTTTCTTTTGATTACGCTTTCTCTCCTCTCTCTCCCTTGCTCTCTCCTTCTCTCTCTCCTCTCACTCCTTCTCAGTCTCTCTTGTCCATTTCTGCGCTTCCCTCTTTCAATTTTGCTCTCTCTCAACTACCTTGCTATTCCCCCTTTCTTGTGTAACTATTCTTTCCTCTCTTTTTTCTCTAGTTTTCTCTCCTTTCCCTTCTTTTCCTGGCCAATTCTCTCTTACTTTCGTCTCCTATGTCTTTGTCTCTTTCTTTTCTATTTCTCTCTCTTCTTTACTGTCTTTTCGTCTCTCGCTCTTGCTCTCTGTCTGATTTAAGGTTTTTCCCTCTTTCCCATCTGTATCGCTCCCGTCTCTCTCCTTCTCTTTGCTTTTCTCTCTTGTCTTCAGTTCAGGTGTGTGTGACCTTCTGCTTTCCCTTTCACCACTTCCTTTCTCCTTCCCTGCTCAAATAGAGTATGAAAAAGAGGACCGTTTTAAAAAGCACCTTTATCAAGCTTTTCAACAGCTCTTTCACCCCCGGCGCAACCATCCATCCTTTTTCCTGGACTAGACACTGACTTAAAAATATTTTGAAATTCTAAATGCATTATTGTTTAAATGCGTAATTAAGAACTAGGATTGCATCAAAGCAATAGTGATAGCAAGAACATAAAGAGTTCCATCAGTCTCTCCCAGTAAGACAATTACAGGTATTATGAGGGGTCGTGGATCACCTAATTAATTACGCGCAATTAGTACACCACACCAATGGTAGTGGCCGGGATAATCGCTGATCTCCCGGCTTGTTCCGCATACCACATATGCAATTAAAGGGTTATATAATGGCGGGCGGAGAACGTGACAGGTGACTCCGTTTCCTGACAACGTAAATGGAGCCCCGGGAGAAATCCATTGTGTAATGCTTGAAAGGCTCCATGACTTTGTGTGTTATTTAGATTGCACTCATTTGGAGAGTGCGTGAGGGTGAGGGGCACTTATGGGGATAATGAGCCGGGAAATCCTCCCACTTGTCATTCACACCTAATGGGCGGAGATCAAAAGGGAAGTGTGACAAAGAGGGAAAAATACAGACTTGTAGAGGAAATAAATAGAAGGTGAATTTGATCTGTCTGGCGTCATCTCACACATTTTCTGTGATCTTCTCCACTTTGACGGGCAATTGACTTTCGTAAATCTCCGGCTCCCTCAATTAAAATGTTCCCATAAAAGGGGGAATTGTCAGTCTCTTGTCAAACGCTTTCTGATTTTTGTTTACAAATTGAAATTCACGGGCATTTTTAACTATTGTTTTTACACGTCCTGAGGAATTATTTATATGCCTAACAGCCAAAGTAAGAATGATAATCTTTTAGGCATTATTCATAATACCTCATATTCCTCCACTCTGAAGGGGAAAGTTCACTATCAATATTTTCCCTTTGAAAGCGCCGTTTTTACACTTATCCGATGCGAGATGCAAACGTGATAAAGCATTGATAAAGCAGAGCCCAGCGTATGCCAGCACATCGTTCCCTTTGAGAATGCTCTTCCAGGAATTCATCCATAAATACATGAAAATATCCCTAAAGATTGGCGGACTGGATTCGTAAGGGAGTATGTACGTAGGGAGGGAAATATAATATCCATTTGGAAAGCCCAGAGGACTTCTGTGGATGGAATTGATGGATTTCAAAAGTCCAACAACAAGGAAAAAAACGTTGATGGAACAAGGTCTTTGGAAATGTATATAAAAAGGAGGAAAAAAGGATTGTTGTCTTTTTTTGTAAATTCTCTCTTTATTTTCCTGGTCAAGATCCTACTTGTAAGGCTGTCATTCTGCCTATCATTGTATTTGTCTTCTTCCTCCCGCGTATCTCGAATGTTTTTGCTAATTTCTCTCATTTTTCTGTCTGTTTTTCCTGTGATTTTTCTCGCATTTTCTATTATCTGTTCTTTTTTTCTGCGATTTTTCTTGTATTTTTTCTCTTCTTATTTCCTCTTATTTTTCTCGCATTTTCTCTTCCACCTTCTTTTTTCCTTTTATTTCCTCGCATTTTCTCAACTATCTTCTTTTTTCCTCTTATTTTTCTCGCATTTTCTCTTCTCTCATCCTTTTTCCTCCCATTTTCTCTTGTTCCTTTTTCCTGTTCATTTCTCTCATTTCCTATTGTCTCTTTTTTCCTGTTAATTTTTCTCATTTTCTATTGTCCTTGTATTTCCTGTTATTTTTCTTTCATTTTCTATTGTCTCATTTCCAGTTAATTTCTCGTATTTTCTCTCATCTCTGTATTTCCTGTTTTTGATTTCTATTTCTTTATTTCGTAACTCTATCTTGTCTCAATTTTTTCTATTTCTACTTCTTTATTTTGTAACTTTCTCCCTTTCCTCAATTTTCTCTATTTCCTTCTGCCTCTTTACGTTCCATTTTTCTCTGTATAACTGCATTTGCTTCCCCACACTCCCCCATTTTTCGTCCCTTTCATTCCTGTTTTGCTCTTTTGCGATTCTGTCCTTGTGTTTGTCTCTATTTCCCATCTTTTATCTTCCCCTTTCTCCCACATTTGCCCGTCCCCCCTACTATTGCCTTCACCCTCCGTCTGTCTCCTGTTAAAATGTGTAAACAAGGCGAAGGAGCTGTTTCCACTTGATTTGATATCATTAACGGAGGCCAGGGAATGGAAGGTATAGACACATGCACACACTCAAACATTGGGGGAGGAAGTAGAAAAATAAAAAAAAATGGAGAGAAAAAGAAGGAGCGAAAGAGTCTAGAGTCAAAGGAGGAAGAACTATTTGGGGGACGAAGTGGAGAAAGAGCTAGAAAAAGGATGTAATGTGTAATGTGTAGGAGTTACCTTCAGGAAAAAAGGGAAGGGTTTTTTCCCGAAATAGTTGAGGTCTGTGTGGTGACGTGGTGTGTACCCAAGGAAAAATATACGTGGCTCTTCCCTGTGTCAATAAGTTGTGTAAGTAAAGGCAGCGTCGCTCTTAAATGTAAAGGTAGATGTAATCGAATGTAAATCTCGTAGATTTGATTTATTTGTGGCAGCTTCATGACTTGTGTGAGGGAGACGAGAGACTTTTTTGGAAATACAGAGGAAAGGGAGGGAGAGAAGAGGGAAAGTGAGAGGGACGAGGAGAAAGCAAGAGTGTATCAAATGCATGTTCAATCCCACTCTTTCACTCTACTCAATTGACATGGACGGGCGATAGTATCATGAGGCTTACATTGAGGTACTTATTCCCATTTCATTTCCTTTCCGCCCAACTTCTCCCTTTTTTCTTGGAACGAGTCCTTTTTTTTTGCACTTCCTTTCCCCGCACTTTCTTATTCATGTGTCTCTTGGAACTGATTTTTGGTATTTCGACGATTTTCCCTGATTAGTCAGTCTTCTCGGGGCTCCATTTATCTACTCATTTATCCGTTTTCCTACATCGCATGGAAGTCTTTCTCTTTTTGCTTTGGCAATACACTCTTATTATTCGTTTTTGTAACGATGGAAAAAGGTTCGTATGAAATGTTGGTTTTCACCCCGGACATCTAAATGCTTCAGTCAAAATGCAGTGTTCAATGCAGTGATAAATGCAGTGTTAAATCCCATCAAAAAACTGCTTATCTCTGCTACAATCGTCTTTATTTCTCTCCGGTATTTTTTTTCTTCCCATTTTTCCCCATTTCGTTCTCGCTATTTCAATTTTGCCACACAATTTAAGCATTTACTTCTGCAGATTTTCTTGGCTCTGTCATTATCTTCCGTTTTCAGTATCTGATGGTTACTTCTCTCTTCTTTTCTAATACTATTTTACATACTCTATTAGTTTTGCCGGGATTTCCTTAATTTTTTCTGCTGATTTGCAACTCCCATTTTGCTTTTTTGGTCGTTTTCTCCATCTCGTTTGGTCAGTGTTTAATTTCTTTGCTTCATGCTCTCCCTTGTTTTCACTTTCTTTGTTTGCTCTCGCATTTTTTAGATGTTTATTTCATTGAAATTCTATCTTGATTTTATTTTTATTTTTACGTTCCCATTTTTCTTCCGTTTCCGTTTTTCTTGTGTCGCTGAATGCAGCTACTCCCAGTATTCAGAATTTGTTTGGCCTTTATGTGCTTTTATTTTTTACTTTCTGTACTTTCTCTTTCAAATTGTTATTTCTTCTCGTACTTTATAAACGCATTCGCCTACTTTTTGAATGCTTTCTCTTACTTTTAACATGCTTTATTTTTTTTATTTTTAAATGCTTTCTTTTTTACTTTTAACATGCATTCTTCTCTTACTTTTTAAATGCTGTCTTCTCTTGCTTTTTGAATGCTTTCGTTTTTAATTTTTAAATGATTTCTTTTTTACTTTTTACATGCTTTCTCTTACTCTTTAACTGGTTCGTCTTTTACCTTTTAAATGTTTTTGCTCTTGCTCTTCGAATGCTTTCGTTTTTACTTTTTAAATGATTTCTCTTTTACTTTTTTAATGCTTTCTTCTCATGCTTTTTAAACGCTGTATTCTCTTGCTTTTTGAATGCTTTCGTTTTTAATTTTTAAATGCTTTCTTCTTTTACTTTTTAAATGCGTTCTTCTCATACTTTTAAAACCCTTCCCTCTCTTCCTTTTTAAATTCATGCTTCAGTGTGAATATTTATTCTTTTACTACGTCGCTTTTGGTCTCACAACCAAAGCTTCAAATTTGATTAATTGAATATCAGAATTTCTTTTTCATATCCACTATTATCTACCTGAATTATCCTGAATGTGTCTTCCTTTCTACCTTTTTTGATCCACATGATCCACTTTTCCTCTATCTTCCACATTTTTCATGATTGTTTGAGTTTTCTCTGATTTCTCCAGTTCCTGTCTTGCACTTCCTCCCTTTACGTTTTCTTTTGCTCGTTATCATAAAGGATATACATATGACCACATCTACCATTTAGAAGCCCTGAATGGCCTCCATCTGTCTATCACCCCCAAACGATGACCACAAATTCCATCCAATAAAACCGTATTCATCCCCTGTCTCCATCAATTAGTCCCATTGAACAAAACTGGTGAAAGTCCTTGATTTACCAACTGTGGCATCCACAACCACCAAAGAATTCCCAAACCTCGTGGAATCATTAAGGAATTATCCCTGGAAAATACTGCTGGGGGAATGGTAAATAACATTTTTTTTTGCGGGGGGAAAGATCTTCTTCAGAGATGAAACACTTTTTCTTTCCCCAATTTTTTTTTGTTTGATGAGCAAAGACTTGTTTATACGTGGAAGAAGTAGCAGTTTTTTTCTAAGGGACGGAAAGCCACGGAGAAAATGAGAGGGAGAGCAGAGGGAAGGAAATCTTGCATTGGGACAAACACAAGCCCTGGGGAGATGTGTGGAAAAAGTTTTTTTTCTTTTTTTTCTCCTTCTTAAGAGAGAAAATGTATGTTTCATCCCCAAGCTTTTTTCTCTCCTTAAAGACTTTTTTCTCTGTGTGAACGTGTATAAACAGTGAAAGCACTCCAGAAGGGAAAAAGAGGGTAAGAGAGGGAGTGTTGATATTCGGTTGTCTACGTAATAAGTAGAACATGTGTATATGGCGAGAATGGTAAATTGTGTGTTTGGAGAGAGAGAGAAAGAGAGAGAAAGAGAAAGAGAGAGAGAGAGAAAGTAAAAGGAGAGATGTGAAGGATTGTGTGTGGATGTATATGTATGAAAGAAAAACTGCCAACCACCATCAAGGCGAGTGGGAGAAAAGGAGACCAAGGGAAAGCAAACATTACTTGACTAATGCAAATAGACAAGACTTTTTAGAACCCTAATCAAATTTTGCCTTTTTATTCCTTTGAGAAGGTCTCATATACAGTAAGTCTGGTTTCACTCCCTTTCTCTCCCTTTTTTTCTCTTTCTTTCTCTCTCTTTCTCTCTCTCTCTTGCTC
>JAQGBT010001049.1:0-36964 GCA_034698585.1 Disparrhopalites patrizii | reverse complement strand
ATTTCAAATTTATCTTTCCCCCGCCATAAATTCCTTTTTGTTATAACAGTTTTCGGGCCACGCCCTCACACGCTATACCGGTTATTTCAAATTTATCTTTCCCCCGCCATAAATTCCTTTTTGTTATAACAGTTTTCGGGCCACGCCCTCACACGCTATAACAGTTTTTCTGTAATTTCGAATCCCCCATCATTAAAACCGTTTCTTAACGGTTTTCCTTATACCGGTTATTCGTTATAACGGTTTTTCTGGCTGCTTTTTGCTAAACCGTTATAAAAAGAATTGACTGTAGTTCATTCCACGCACAATTAATCAAATAGCATAACTTTTCAAAATTTCTGAGTCGGAAATACCTACATAAATATGCAATTGTAATGTCGTTTTCTATATTTAAATTAAATTGTCCTACGAAAATTTTATGTAGGTTCAACGGGAACGGCAACTTTACAAGGAATCCCAAGAGCGTTCTTATGGTCTTCAAACGTCTGCAAATCCTCAACACAAACTTCAATGTTTGCTTCTCCCGGGTGGTTTTTCCTGTCTTCGTCCTTGCAAATATCATCTTCCATGTCCAATCCATTTACTTCTCCCTCAAAGGATATGGGAAATTACCATTCATTCATTTCGTCCTCCAGCCCTTTTGGGTATTTTTCTGGCTCCTCGTCGAAAAGGTCCTGTACACTCTCATGGGGAACGTGAATCACTGGTCCTTGACATTTGTCCAGTCCTGGATTGACGTGGTCAATTCCAAGGACAGGAAGGCCCTTAAGGGTTTTTCTCCCATCGGCGTTCGCGTCGGCAGCCTTTACATCATCCAGAGAACGACCATTCTTACGCTCTTCTACATTATCACTAACCTCACCATGAATTTACTACTTACTACGCACTAACTATAGGCCAACAATGCCAGATACATACAGTGAAGTTTCGCTATAACAACATTCAAGAATTGGACGAATAATGTTTTTATAGAGAACTGCTGTTACACAGAACATGAATAATTACGGGTCAAAATGATTATAAAATACAAAAATCCCATTTTAAATTGGTATTTGCATGTGTTTTAATGCAAATTCCAGAATTCTATTGACTCCTGATGATTTTTCTGCAGCACGGTGTTTAGTTTCACAATTTTTCCCGCTCAAAAAATGAATGTGGTTATAGGGAACTTCTAAAACGTGTATTCTGCAGTGGAGTCTCTCTATAACAAGTCTCTTTATTACAGCATTTCTCTGTAACAGCATTTTTTTTTCCGCCCTTCCTACATAAAGGTACATGTTTCATGGTCTTTATAACAACATTTCCCTGTAGCCATATTTTTCACCCTTCCCTTCAGAGTTGTTATATAGAGACTCCACTGTATGGCGAAGAGCCGGGAAAAATATCTTGTTACGGAAAAATGTTGTTACAGAAATATTGTTGTACAGAACAAATTCATAATGTATAGATAAATGCTACGGAAAAAAGCAAATCTTGTTATATGGAAATGTTGTTATAGAGAGGCTTGTTATAATGGAACTCTGCTGTATGCATACTCATCTAATGCACTCTATTAATCTACCGTTCCTGTTCATTTTATTTAATTTTCCCAAACATTTCAACTGCAAATATAAACGATGTTACCATATTGTTATTTTAACAATACACTATTTGTATGTGGAATATGTATAGCTTATTTTATCGGTTTCATAATAATTTTGTTCCTTTTTCATAAATTGTCCAAGATATATGCTATCATCTTCAAGTGAGCGGTTATAATTAAGCTTAATTACGGTCAAATGTATCATTAACTATATATTCCAAGAGCAAGCTCCTTACTATATACATTGAAGTCTCTATATAAATACTATAAAGGGAATGGCAAAAAACATTGTTACAGGGGAGTGTTCTTATGTATATAGAACATAAAAAATGTATCTTAATGTTCGAAGGGTGGAAAAGTAATGTTGTTACAGAGAAATGTTATAATCAGACTTGTTATAGAGAGACTCCACTGTACTGCTATAGCAGCCGACAATGTTATAGGAAATGCCGTACGTACAGTGGACTCTCGCTATAACAACCCTGAAGGGATGGGCGAAAATGGTTGTTATATGGAAAAGCTGTTATATAGAACATTTCATATGTACACTACATATACGAAAAGCTGAAAAATGCAGTTGTTATAGAGAAAAAGTTGTTATAAGGAGAGTTGTTATAGAGAGAGTCCACTGTATTGCTATTTACACAACTGAATCTCTCTCCGTAACGTTTTGTTTCCAAAAGATAACTGTTTATAATGGTGCCACGTCCCTCCAAATGTTCTCCAATTGTTTGCATAGAACCTCTACAACGGCGATTGGTATAATGGGGGTTTGCTAATTTATATGAAACCGTTGTAACACATGAAGATTGAAAAAATGTTAGGTTACATCGTATTGCAAAAAAAAACTATTTTATATGGGAAAGTCTGCCAATTTTAGTGTGATATTATGGATCGTTAGAAGCGCCAGAATTAAAGAATTGTTGCGTAAAGTACATGTAATTATTGTTACCGTTAATTGCTCATTTAGTGATAGAAATTAGGCATAATGGCGGCGAGCCGCGGGATACTATTACCACAGAAATAAGTAGCTGTTGGACAGCCCGTGGAAATATATGGAAATATACCCATATATGTATATATGGATGTATTACGCCGTAAATTTGCTTTGGCAAGAGCGTTGTGTAAAAACCCAACAAAATTTGTTCAGTTCCAGACTGGCGTTGTTGTGACTTATGAACAAAAAATGCACACGAAACTCACGATTAGATGTTTTAAATTCCTGTACAAAACCAACTATTTCCTCCGAGTATGTCCGTACCGGTGGATGGGAGAGGAGAAGGATGTCATTCGGATTACGGGATCAAAACGTAGGAGAATTTGTGCCGCCGCAATCTTCTTTTGGTATCTAGTGGAGCTGTCCATGAGTACTAGGAGTGCTCAACGAATGTTTCATCACAATAATGGTCGCTCCGTTACCACAAATACCATGGAAACGTTGTGGTCTGGATGGTACTTGGTGGTTGTAGTCCTTCTGGGGGATATTTTATTTCGGAAACTACATGAAATCAAGAATTTTGTGCGTTGCTACTTTAAATTTAACCGAGAGTCTGCAGGTTAGCTTTGGTCATATTTGTAAAGTAATTGTCCTTGACTTAGGGACGTTCCCCTTATTGAAGTACACCAAATGTTTAAATCGGTGGCGTAAATTACTGGAAAAAATTGCATAACTGCATTGTTGGGGAAAAAATAAAACAACTGTCAGTCCCATTATGCCCTTGAAATTTACTTTATTGAGCCATTCCCCTGAATCTGACAGTCTAAAAATTTGCGAATGTAACAATTTGCCTTTTTGCGCATGATACATATGATTATTCTAATTTATAATGCTTCCCTGTTTTCTGTGTGTCACTTGTTAATTCTCGCTCTAGGGATTCTCAAATGTTTCAAATCCTAAATTTTGCACCTCGAGTTAGACCATCATTATTTTTATCTTGAATTAGCTGTTCAAATTTTTGTACTTAAACATAGCTATACTGAACTGAAAAATAGCTTACGTTTTGTATGTGAAGCTTGATATCCAAATTTGTCCTTCCACTAAGTTTTCGTTATACAAATTCAAGTATCCAAAATGAGTTAAAATGAGCATAATTTGTATATTTAAAAGTCGTTACTCAAATGCTTTTTTGTATCTACAATTCAACATGCATATACTTGCTTGTCAGAAATTTGATATTCATATTTTAATATAATATACAAACACTAACATACAAATGCTTCCAGTGCTTCTATTTCAAAATTTGGATGGCTTTACATTTATATAACGATTTGATGAGGACACAAATATGTGCCAGGATTTCATGACTGCATTTATACACACATACAATGTGGGAATATAATTTATTATATCGTCGTTTAAGCATCAAAACTGACCCAGTCCTATGTAATCCCTGTGTACGATAGTCAACTTTGACACTTAAGCGACGATATATTGTAATTCACTATCACGTTTTGCAACACCCGTAGTCAAATTTTTGAAGACGCCTTATCCGGTGAAAACGGACGGTTGTGAAAAACTCATGATGCTCCTGCTCTATACGTCCGTGTACAATACGATATTAATGGTCCTCATGTTCTCCCTGGATCCCACCAGCGAGCGACACGTTTTTGGCGCACTTGGCATACGACCCACAATTTGGACGTTGATCCCATACTCAATTTTTACCTATTACTACCTCCTGTGCATGTGGTACCCTTGGCTTCAGACCTTCTTCCTTATTTGGGCCTACACACAGAGCACCACTTTCTGGCTGCGGCAAATCCAGTAAATTCAAATCAACTGTGGCAACATATTTACTCTTATAAATTTAATTTAAGCATTTTATTCACTAAACACTATACAACTAAACGTAAGGATTGAAAAAATTTCTTATGCAGATACAATGGGAACGAGAAGCTTATAGGACAATCCCTGAACGTCCTGAAAATTTTCCGACAGATTCAAATACTTAATATCCAATTCAACGACTGCTTTGCCCGTGTGACCTTCCCGGCTTTCGTCCTCTTCAAGGCCTCTTTTCACGTAGAGGCCATCTACATCTCCTTGAAGTGTTACGGGAAGATGTTTGAATATTTATATTGGGGCTTCCCCTTCTGGAGTGTCGTGTGGTTCTTCGTGCTAGGAGTGATTTACACCCTCCTGGGAAATATCAATCATTGGTCATTGTCCTTTGTCAGGTCCTGGAATGATGTCATGAGGCTCAAGGACCGGAAGACGTTGAAATCATTTTTCCCCGTCGAGGTCAAAGTGGGCAGTTTGTATGGGATTCAAAGAACGACAGTCCTCACCTTATTTCATATTATCAACAGCGTCATCATGCAACTTTTGCTCTTAAGTTGAATCATATATTTATTTACGCTGCATCGTAACCCGTAAATCTTAATGACAACCTAATATGTTAAAGGCAACCCAGCAAAATAGTCCAAGACAGAGTACGATACAAGAAATGATGGAAGGTGTTAAAGAAAATGTTCAGTACAGAAATTATGCAAATTTATTCGGAAGAAATCCAAAATAGGAAAACATTTATGGGGGGAATTCATAGAAAATAATACCAATTTATTATAAAGAAATTCAGAGAAAATAAAACTAATTTAGTATACAGAAATTCATAGAAAATAAACCCAAATATTTTATAAATACTTTCATCGAAAATACAACCAATTGATTGTAATGAAATTCATAGAAAATGGAAATTCATTGGAAAACATTCAATATGCGCGTATATACATATATACATATTATGCATACGCTGTACTATATACTTTGTATTATACATATTTTATATTTTACATATATAGAAAACAATGCAAGGTATTGTACATTTGCTAACGGGAGACTCCCATCTAGGCATATATTTTATTGCATAATGGGAAGCGCGTATATACATGGAAACGCTACTGGGTATTTTATGATAGTTAATTGGTCATTAGGCTCCTTAAATTAATGGATCATAATTATGTCGAGAAGTTAGACATTCCCACTGTAATCTATTGCCACATGACCTACGTCCGCAAGCAAATTCATTAGAAAGGGATGTAAAGCAAATTAATTAAATTAAATTAATTTATTCTCCAACAGCTCCATGTACTGGCAGCTGAATTTGAGTACAGTGCCAAGCTGGCGTTGGCGCGGTTCACAGACAAAAAATGCATACAAAACTCACCATCAAATGCTTCGAAATCTTCTACAAAATGCATTATTACCTCCGAGTATGCCCGTACCAGTGGGTAGGAGGGGAAAAGGTTTTCATTCGAATTACGAGATCAAAATTTAGACATATTTGCTCCTTCACCATCTTTGCCTGGTTCCTCGCTGAACTATTCACGAACACTATGAGCGCGCAACGGATGGTTCATCCCAATAATGGTCGTTCCGTCACCACAAATGTCATGGATACGCTGTGGTTTGGATGGTTCTTGGTAGTTGTAGTGCTTCTGGGAGATATATTGTTTAAGAAGCTGGAAGAGATCAAGAATTTTGTCAATTGCTACTTCAAATTTAACCGCGAGTCTGCAGGTTAGCTTTGGCTTGGTCTAAATTTCGCAATCTATAGCACTTTAGATGTAACCAAATATTTTGTTCTATATAGCTTAATACGTCCATTTCTGCAGATAAAATATCCAATTATCCGCATTCTCATAAGTAAATTACAATCTGTACAAAGATGTTTGCATCTAATATTCCACACACAAACGTTTGCGTCTTCAAACGTGCAGTTCAAACGATTGTATAGCAAATGTAATTTTTAAATTGTTGCATAACAAATTTTATACCCATTTAGTATAAATATACAGTTTAATAGCTAACGTTTTGCATACAAGCTTTGGAGAACAAATTTCTAGATTCAAAATTCGAGGTTTAAAACTTCTATATTGAAAATGCGATATCCAATTTTCCATATACATAATTCCAAATGCAAATTTCTGTATTTTAAAATATAGATATACCAATTTATGTAGACGAAATCCGACACGCACATTTTTATATCGAAAATTAGATATGCAAATTTCTGTATTCAAAATACAATATGCAAATTTCTAAACTCAAAATTTGACATGCAAATTTCTATATTCTAAATTCGATACAAAAAGTTCTAAATTTAAATTACGCTATGCAAATTTTATATGTGAACATTTTTAAAACGACAATGCTTCAGAATTTGAATAGTAATACTTTTATATTGAAAATCATTTTAATGACTTTTAATCATAAGAAAATCAATTTACTAATAAGAAAATCATGTTTAATAATAATGTTCATTGCGCATAAGTGTTGTTTTAATGAATTTCTATTTGTTGTAACACTAGTAAAATTCTTGAGGACACCGCATCCGGTGAAGACGGATGGTTGTGAAAAGCTGCTTGTTCTTCTGCTCTCCGCCTCCATCTACGATACAATACTATTCGTCGTCATATACGCCGTGGATTCCACCAATGAGCGATCAGTATTCGGCGCCCTGGGCATAAAGCCAACTCTTTTGGTGATGATACCGTACTCCGTATTTAGTTACTACTACCTTCTCTGCATGTGGTTTCCCTGGCTGCAGACGTTCTTCCTGATTTGGACCTACATACGGAGCACAACCTACTGGCTGCGGCAAATCCAGTAAAATCCAAATTATAATTGAAATAACTAATTCATTCAACAAAATTATCATTATATACTTCTAAAAATGTATTCACTAAATGCTGGCAGTTTTAATAAATGCAGTCTATATACAGATTCAATGGCAACCCAAAATTAAAGGGTCAATCTCAAAACATCCTTGAAATATTCCGACATATCCAAATTCTCAACATCCAATTCAACGGTTGCTTCGCTCGTCTGGCCTTCCCGGCCTTTGTCCTCTTCACGGTCGCCTTCCAGATAGAAGCCATCTACATCTCCTTGAAGTGCTACGGAAGGATGCCGGATTACCTCTACTGGGGCTATCCATTCTGGAGCGTCGTGTGGCTCTTTGTCCAAGGATTCATCTACACCCTCTTGGGCAATGTCAATTATTGGTCCTTATCATTTGTTCGGTCCTGGAAAGACGTCGTGGGGCCGAGGGACCGGAAAACCCTGAGGGCATTTGGCCCCATCGGAATCCGAGTGGGCAGTTTGTACGTGATTCAAAGGACGACCGTTCTCACTTTATTTCATATTATCAACAGCGTCACCATGCAACTTTTGCTTTTAAGCTAAACCATTCAAAAAGCTCATTTTACAATCTAAAATAGCCACGCAAAACATTTGAAGCTTAAGAGCGCTTGATCCGACTGATTTCTAAGCTCTTTGATAATTTTTGCTATTCAGTCTTGTCATAAAGTTTAAAAAACATTGGATTTAATTTAATACAGTAAAAATTGGCGTTGTGAATGAATTTTTTTAATGAATTGTCTCCAACCTAATGGTGCGCCTGCTATTTTGGTACAAATTGCATTATTATCGTATAGGCGTGAATAATCTGCAATTGCTGTTGCTTGTGCAAGAGTGCAGAAATTTCTACGCCTGACACCATTCCATTTCGTGACGTGCAGGATAATTACCACGCTAATGCATATTTAATCCACATTTTTGCTCTTGTGCAACTGATGGCTCTAATAATATATTGCATATATTATACCCCAATAAAACTAATTGGAAATAAATTATTGTTAATACATTTGTGTAGCACGTGGAATCATTAGGTAAATTTTGTATAATAAATTCGCCCTACCGTTGATTATACCTATCATAAATGAATGCTGCAGGAATTTTTCCTTTTTAGTTGGATTCTCGAGGGCAAGAAATTGTCTTTCGGTAGAAGTCAAGGATTCGAACGTATAGTAAAACCATTTGGAATGCATTCAAAACTCACGTTAAGTCTCTTGGGATGGTTCTTCCGGATCCAGCATTGGCTCGGCGTGAGTCCGTACGTGTGGGAAGGCCGACAGCAGCTGATTTACATTACAAAGTCCCGGGCTCAACGGATCGCCAACTACGCCCTCTTTGGGTGGTTCGTCAATGCCACGATCCACTTTTTTCAGAATGCTGTGCGGGGCGTTTATTGGGAACCCGGGCGTTCGCCCACTACCAAAGCCATTGATTTCATGCAGACGCTCTGGTTCGGAATTAACGTCGTCTACCTCTACGATAATCTCTTCCCACGAGTCCAGGATATCAAGACGTATTTCAATAGTTATCTCACTTTCAACCGAACGTCTGCTAGTAAGTTAATCTGTAAGAAATCGGGTATATTCTAATTTCAAAATAATATTATGGAGCAGTTACAAATTTTGATTGGCGCCCACAGTACAATTTCTGGGGACACAACACCCAAAAAAGAGGGATGGGTGCGAGAATTTCATGCTGACGATGATATGGTCCTCTTTTCTGAATACGCTGGGCTTTGCAACATTTAACTTTGTCCGGGATCCAACGAATCCTAGGTACTTTTACCACTACGTCTTTGATAAGGACTCGGGGCTGGTACCGAGGCTTGGGTGGGCGGTATTCAATTACTACTACCAAGTATGTGTGTGGTATCCCTGGATGGCATCCTTCTTCGTTGTTTGGACCTACACGGAAAGCACCACTTTTTGGCTTCAGCAAATTCAGTGAGTAATTTCTTTTTAACAGAAATCTGCTTGTAAAATTTTGATACCGAAATAATTAGTGATGTATGTACTATACGTAGTAAAGCAGTGTAACTGTCAACTAATATCGCTTGGGGAAATCAACTTAGACATAAAGATATAGAAATGCAATATAGAAAATAATGCCATTTGTTTAAGACAATTAAAAAAAGAAGGTAATGCATATTTATTATAAATTGAATAAAAAATAGTAGGACATAATTCAAAGTTATCGATTGAATGGCAAATAACAGGAAATAATGCACACTGGTTCTAGACCGAAACTAATATAATGAGAAACAATGCAAATTTGGTATAGAACAAATCTCAAATAATAGAAAATGTTGCACATTTGTTATAGATCAAATCCCAAATAATAGGAAATGATTCCACTTTGTTATACATTGAATCCCAAATAATACGAAACATTGCAAATTTGCTATATATAGAATCCCAAATAATACGAAACATAGCAAATTTGCTATATATATAGAATCCCAAATAATACGAAACATTGCAAATTTGCTATATATAGAATCAAAAATAATACGAAACATTGCAAATTTGCTATATATAGAATCAAAAACAATACGAAACATTGCAAATTTGCTATATATAGAATCCCAAATAATAGGAATTAAGCAAAATTTGCTTTAGTGCAAATCCGATATATATACAAAATAATAGAAATTTGTTAGACATTAATCCACAATGGGGAATATCCGGCGTCAAAACAATAAAAAATCGTTCTAAAACTTATTCATTTCCAGAAATTATGCAAATTTGTATGAGAAAGTTCCCAATGTAGAACAGCCTGCAAAGGTAAGCAGAGAATCCACTGCACTGAATTTTACAAATTTGGTGGAAAGAAGTCCAATATTAAAGCAAAGATATGTCAATACATTCGCATGTCTACACCGTGAATTCTCTTCATATAACAGGTCTTATAGCTGCTTTCATTATGTAAATGCAACAAATAAATTTTCCCTGCAAACTTTCTCCAAGCTGTGTAATAACATAGAATCGTATATGTATATATAGACAGTTGTGCAGCGCTAATAATTGGACATAACCCATGACAGACGCAAAAGCATTAATTTAAATTTTTTTCTTCCACGCGCAGATACAACGCCAACCAGCGTTTCACAGGAACACCCAAGAACGTGCTCATTCTATTCAAGCGGATCCAGATCCTCAATATCCAATTCAACCACTGTTATTCCCGAGTCATGTTCCCCATCTTCGTCATTTTCACCATCATCGGACACGTCCAGTGCATCTACCTGAGTCTCACCGCATATTCCACCATGCCGACTCTCCTGTACTCCACCTACCCCTGCTGGGCCATTGGATGGTACTTCATGGAATCCGTCATCTACCACCTTCTGGGCAGCGTCAATCACTGGTCCCTCACATTCGTCCGGTCCTGGATGGCCGCTTTCAATGCGAGGGACCGCAAAATTTTGAGGTCCTTCTCCCCCCTAGGCATTAAAGTGGGCAGTTTGTACATCATTCAACGAAGTACTTTGCTCACGCTTTGCCACATAATAACCAGCGTTACCGTTCAGCTTCTCCTGATTCGGGGCTAACTAACACAATTATGTCCTTGATATAACCCACCAGTTATTTGGGGATATAATAAATCACACGTGCAAGTTTGTCGTAAAATGGCATTCGATAAAACGGTCATTATTCGGGTTTATCTCCCAAATTGTATAATTGCCGAAAGGATCATGCATATGTTCATCACGTAATTGCATTGTCCAATGTATTATTATAAATTATAATACATTATACGCGCTACGTCATACCTAATTAGTGGAAATAATTTGTCTTCCTACCATTGATAGTGTTTAATTATGTGACAAATTTCTACCAGTCTATCTCCAAAGTTTGAGCAACGCATTAATTGAAGGGCGCTGGCAAGATGCACACCAAGCTCACTCTCCGCCTTTTGGGCCTTTTCTTCAAATTCCAGCACAATCTCCGCGTGAGCCCCTACATTTGGATGCCTCAACAACAGCAAATTGAAATGAGTAAGTCCCGCTTACATTGGCTGGCGAATTACGCCCTCTTCAGCTGGTTCTTTGCAGTGACATCTCACCATGGCTACAATGCCTGGAGGGGAATATCATACAACTTGGGGCGCTCTACCATCACCAAAACCATCGACATGGGAACAACCCTGTGGTTTGGCATGAACTTGGTGAATATGTACGACAATTTGTTTCCCAGACTCCACGATATCTTTATGTACTTCAACCAATACTTGGAATTCAATCGGAGCGCAGCTTGTACGTAATTCACGTTTATATTTAATTTCCTGGATTAAACGCACTGAAATCAGTTGAAATTTACTTATTATTTGTACCAATTCTGGCACCTACAGTACGTTACCTTGGGACTCCGCACCCAAAGAAAAGGGATGGATGCGAGACGTTCATGATGTTGATGTTATACTCCTCTTGGGTCAATACTATCCTCTTTGCCGTGGTATTATTTGTCCGGGAGCCGACAAATTCCAGGTACTTTTACCACTACTTTTTCTCCGAGAATTCGGGTCGCTTGGCAGTGGGATGCTGGGCCTTGTTTGAGTACTATTACTCCGTTTGTATTTGGTACCCCTGGCTGGCTTCCTTCTTCATCATTTGGACTTACACGGAGAGCACCACCTTCTGGCTGCAGCAGATTCAGTAAGTGCAATTTTGCATGCTACTTTGTAATATATCAAGCTTTAACCACAATTTATTCCATGATGCAAAGCACACTGGAAATGTTTTCTAATTGCTGTATCAGAAATGCTAGTAACAGAATTTTCTCAGCCAATGAAATACAAATTTTTTGCTACAATAATGCTAAATAAATCCGGTAGCTATCCGGAAGCAAGTTTACATTAATATTTTGTGGAAATCATGTCGGGGTGGTAAAATTTATGGACCCGTATAGGGAAAATCCGAAGCAAATTAAGAGAAAATGATATAACCAGGACCAAAACAAAGGAATGATTACAAAGGGAAATTTTCAGGGGAATTACTAGACCAATTTTTATGGGGAAGGAGATAATAAAAATGCAAAATTTCAGGGATATTTGCCGACAAATAAGGGGAGGTTTTCTACGCTAAGGCACTGCACTGTGTGAATCAAACTGTTTAGATGCTGCTATGACTTTTTGTTGCTGAAAGACAATTACACGTAAATGGCCACATTTGTGCACAGCTGTATGTTTTCAAAAATCATTACATGCAATCAGTGAGGAGATATTTTATAAATATTATAATATTATTGAAAATATTAAATATTATTATAATATTTGCTATAGATTAGAGTGCTATATACATTTTAGAATCCCTTCTTCAAAATTTCTTACTTTCCACAGCGGAAAACCAAATGAAAAAAACGTTGCAAAAAAGTGGCCACAATATTATGCGCTACCCTCCAAATTAGCACGGCCAGGGGAATTGCTAATAGCAATAAAGTATGGCTAAACAATCACCATTATTTGGTTTACAGATTCAACGGAAACAAGGTCGTCACACGAACGCCCAAGAACGTAATAACCATCTTCAAGCGGATCCAGATCCTTAACATCCAATTTAACCACTGCTACTCACGTGTAATGTTCCCCGTCTTCGTCATCTTCACCATCGTGAGTCACGTGCAATGCATCTACATCAGCCTTACGGGCTCCACCGAAATGCCCATTTACCTCTTCTGGATCTACCCAGCTTGGTCCGTGGGTTGGTATTTCATTGAGTCCGTCATCTACGCCCAGCTTGGGAACGTCAATTATTGGTCCATCAACTTCGTCCGGTCCTGGATGGACGCCTTCGGCCACGAGGATCGGAAGACGTTGAAAGCATTCACGCCTTTGGGGATCAAAGTGGGTAGTTTGTATATCATTCAAAGGAGCACGCTCCTCACCCTCTTTCATATTGTCACCAGCCTGACTGTCCAGCTTCTCTTAGTTAAAGGCTGAAGAAGCTAGCGGCTTGTTGGTTCATGGTGATAAATTTTCTGAACGTCGTCAATCAAGTACAGTTCTTTGTTTCGGAAATTTTACTTGGAAAATTTGCTGTAATCTCGACATTGCTCCGTAAATTGTTTCCCAGGAAGTGCAATATAATTTGCCATACCTAAATATTTATACAGCGTGTGTTTACAGGTTTATTCAAATTTTATTTATTTACTTATCCAAATATTTATTTTATCCATTTCGTTACACTGCATTTAATTTAAATTCTGCATGTATACATATGTATATATGTATTTGTCTCCTTCTACAAAGACTCCAAATAAATTTTTTGCGGAAGGTTAATTCCAAAATGGTCACGGAGACCAAAAATTTCAATGCTATAACAATTGGCAAACGTTTTTGAGGGGAACATTTTTGTTCAATATATACAGTGGAGTCTCTATATAACAGCTCTACAGGGAAGGGCAAAAAAAATTATTACAGGGAAAAGTTGTTATATAGAACAATAAATATACATCTTACATGTACGAATGGGTGGAAAAATATTGTTGTTACATAGAATTGTTGTTATAAAGAAACTTGTTATATAGAGATTCCACTGTAGTTCGTTTTAGCCCGATATAGAGGAAGTTGGCCGTGTAACGCTATAGCTGTCGACGTAACCATGCCGTTTCGGCCTCTCTCATCTCTCTCATCGACCTCACACTTTTCCCTCATCGACTTCAGTCTCTTCCCTCCATTCCCCGTGACTCGTCCCAATTTTGAGAGGCTCTGTCCCGTTTATTTTCCCCTTCTTTATTTCATCGATTTGTCCCAATATTTTCCCATTTTCTCAATTTCCCCCGCCCCCGAATTCTCCCTTATTACTTTCCGGATCTCCCAATTTTAATTTTAATTTGTGTCGTGTAATTGTGGGCATAATCTTTATTTTCATAAATATTTATTCGGTTCATTTGCCCCCCCCCCAATTTTGTGTTTTGTGTGCCTAATTTATTTGCCCGCCCTGCACCCTGGGCCCATTAATTTTAAGAATCGTGTCAATATGTATATTCATTGCTGGCAATCGGACAAATTTGCGCTACTTGGATATCTTGGCCAACTTAGCCATCATCTTAGCTATATGTAATTGGTTATAAGTGATTCGTTCATGAGATTCCCACGCAATCCAATTTTTGTCCAAGTGATCGTGCAAATTTTGCTTCCCGAAAATTTGCGTAATTATTTCATCAATCGTCTCTTTCCTATATAGAATATTTCTTAGTATATTTAAAATAATGACTAAACTAATTCATCAATATGTACATGTCCATATAAGCAAATAATTATTATATGTGCAAAATAATCACCTTGTTAAATACCGTTTATCCGGATCCCTTCGCACCATGTAAGTATAGGATCTAATTAGTCGTCTGTAACCATGACCTCTATATGCCCACCTCCAAATTTGTTTGGGGAGTGCATTTCTCAAAAGCAGTTGGGAAGATGCACACCAAGCTCACGCTCCGCCTTTTGGGCCTCTTCTTCAAAATCCAGCACATACTCCGCGTGAGCCCCTACATTTGGATGCCTCACCGGGAACAAATTTACCTGAGCAAGTCCCGCCTACATTGGCTGGCGAATTACGCCCTCTTCGGATGGTTTGCCGCCGTGGCATCTCACCATGGCTACAATGCCTGGAGGGGCATATCTTTCCACTTGGGGCGCTCTACCGTGACCAAGGCCATAGACATGATGCAGACATTCTGGTTTAGCATAATCTCAGTGTATATGTATGACAATTTGTTTCCCAGGGTCCACGATATTCTTATTTATTTCAACCAGTATTTGCAGTTCAACCGAACAGCAGCCCGTAAGTCAGATTATAGTTTTTATGTGTATATTCTCGTTTTGGGATCTTTTTATGATTTTATATTCCACCAACAAATAGCATGATAATGTATGAGGCTGTATGCCTATAATGTGTATCAATTCTGGCACCCACAGTACAATATCTTGGAAATTTGCACCCTAAGAAAAGGGATGGTTGCGAGACGTTCATGATGATGATGTTATATTCCTCTTGGATCAATACAATCCTCTTCGCGGTCACCATATTTGTCCGGGAGCCAATGAATCCGAGGTATTTCTACCAGTATTTTTTCTCCAAGGACTCGGGTGCCTTGTCGGTGGGGTGCTGGGCACTTTTCGAGTATTATTACTCCGTATCCGCTTGGTATCCTTGGCTGGCGTCCTTCTTCATTGTCTGGACCTACACGGAGAGCACCACCTTCTGGCTACAGCAGATTCAGTTAGTGCAATATATATCTAATCCCATAGTTTAAGGTACCAGCTACTACTTTTGCAGGCAGGAATATATGAAAATGTACATACATTCGTTTACATATGTATATGCACATTTAGTATTGAGATGTCTCCATTACCACAAAGATAACGGTGGGCCTTAATACCAACGTTAGGCCCATTTAGCGGTTTTCCCTAATAGACCAAGAATATAAAAGCAGATATAAAAATTTTTGCACGAATAAATATTGCAAGCAGACAAGAAGTTTTCTATATAAGTGAATATTGCAATCAAACTGCCAATTTGCAGTACTAATATTGTAACAAGACAACAAATTTGCTCTCAAGATATGGTAACCGCCTTGCAAATTTGCTGTATGAATATCTCATTCACTGTGCAAATTTGCTGTCTGAATGTTGCAAGAAGACTGCAAATTTGCTGCACAAATCTTCTAAGCAAACAGCAAATTTTTTGTTTAAATAGACGTAGAAAGCTCTTGCACGGGCATTGCCAGTTAAAAAAAACTTAGCTGCTTAATTATTGAAAGCTTACTACAAAATATATTCTGCATTGCTAATACAGTCAAACCTCTCTTTAACGGGCTCCCTCATATAGGTTTTCTCTACATAACGGTGGCCTAAAATGTTGGCCTCAAAAACTTTCTCCAATTGTTAACATAGAAATTTCTGTTCTTTATGACGGTTTTTTGTTATAACAGGGAAATTTTGCTGATTTAAGGGGAACCGTTATAGAGGGAGTCGACTGTATACATTTTATGCAGTGATATGGCTTATAAATATATCGCAATGCCGTTGTACTGCTAATTATATAGATTCAATGGAAACAAGGTCGTCACCCGCACGCCCAAGAACGTGATAAACATCTTTAAGCGGATCCAGATCCTTAACATTCAGTTTAACCACTGCTACTCCCGTGTTATGTTCCCCGTCTTTGTACTCTTTACAGTTGCATGTCACGTTGAGTGCATCTACATCAGTCTCACGGGATACAAGGAAATTCCCATTATTCTCTTTGTCATCTATCCAGTTTGGTCCGTGGGTTGGTATTTCATTGAGTCTGTCGTCTACGCCCAGCTCGGCAACGTCAATTACTGGTCCATTAACTTTGTTCGGTCATGGTTGGACATCTTCAGCCATGCGGATCGTAAAACTCTGCAAGCATTCACGCCATTGGGTATTAAAGTAGGAAGCTTGTACATCATCCAACGCAGCACGCTTCTGACTCTATTTCACATTATTACCAGCGTTACTGTACAACTTCTATTAGTTCAGGGTTGATAAAATTGTATTTAAAAAAATTGTATTTTATTTTAACAAATTCCATAATTTACATAAGTTACATAATTTGCTATTATAGCAAATGCCTGGAAGTTAATTCCATTTTGAAAATGTTTTGATGAAACATTTCCCGTAGAAAATTTGTAAAAGCCGAAAAAAGAAAGTTTCCAATAATTTATGAAATTTAGTTTACAAATTCTGTACAAATTTTAGATCGTATTGAAGCCAATTTAACTTTTCATGTAAACTGCGTGAAATGTTTTTAATTAAAACAAATTATTTCACGAAATCCGCACAGCAACAGAATTTTTTCTGCATTTAGTCCGCGTCTTTTTGCTTCATAAACTATATATGTACGATAAAGGTAATGATTGATTGATGTATACATATTTTTTATGTACGCTAAAATATTCGCCCAACGCCAGTGGATTATTTGGATGTATCTAATCGCGATCAAAGCAGAACCAGAGAGAAATAGCCTTGTTAGTGTGGCTGGCGATTGCAAAATTTCGTACATACGGTTCTAGTGGCTAGCTGTAATTAGTACTCTAGTGTGTAATTTTTCCATACATATATAGCTTAATTACTCTTCATATTATATTACAAACGAATTCCATTTTCAATCGTCCTCGAGTTGCACCACAAATTATTTACAAATTTAGATCAACTAACGAGACCGTTACAAAAGTTGACATTAATCCATCTCACTTAGTATTACATTGACGCTCCTCCAGAACGGCAGTCAATTTATCCTTCACATCCTCTTTCTTTTTCGCGTGGTGCTGACCATTTGGAATGTTGCAAATTTACTCGTGGGACTGCATGGGAAGAGGAACATGTTGACGCTGATCATTGATTCCCTTCTTGCCCCATGGTTTTTGGTGTCCACAACGGTCTGGTGGGACGCCTTGTTCTGCCAGAAGGATGGAATAAAGGATTATATTCACAAGTACTTCAATTTCAATCGGAATTGCGCCGGTAAGTTCAGGACTGAAACATTGCCAAACAATTTTCAAAATATCCTTTAGATGCTTGGTCCAAGTACATATATACTAAATATTTTATAACGCCATGTTTGACAAATTTAGCTCAAAAGCTGGGATGCCCACACCCATTCAAACACGATGGATGCGAATTATTCATGGTATTCATCCTGCTAGGTGGTCCAGTAAATTTGGCGGCTAGTACGATCCTCTTTCTAATGGATAGAATGAACACTCGCTATATCTTCCCCGTCCTCGCTGGTATCTTTGGCTGGCAGTTGGATTTTGGGCCTTGATCGTGTACTATTACTCACTGTCGACGTATTACACTTTTATTCAGCGGTTCTTCATGATTTGGACCTACACCAGGAGTACCACCTTCTGGATACCACCGTTCAGGTCTTGCTCCTGGAAAAATAAATTATTTATTCGGGACAATTGCCAGTTTCATGATCTAATAAGTGGGCTGCTTTAAGAGGCATTAAAATCCTTGAATATTCAATACTACCAATAATTGTGGGTATTTATTTTAACAGTATATTTTATTCGTTAGAATAACTGATACGATCGTTGTGTAAATTTATTTACCGTTTGGCACCCCCAAAAAAATTTGCTTGGGCTGATATTACGCGCACCCCTGATGAGACTGTGGAAATTTCAATAAATTACGCCTCTAAATTTATATGGCGTTTGCGCTAGCACGCCATTCGGCATTTCTACCGTAGTAATTATACGGTGAAAATATATTGATGTATCAACGATCTGTGGGAATTGTGACCGTAATTGAATCCATTACAATGTCCATAAAAACCGTGTGAAGCAGATATAAAATTATTTTTTAGTTGTATAGGCGCACGTGCTATTAACTATACTTATTATAATAGGTGGGTTAGTTATTAATTAAATAGTATGTAAAATTATTTATACATTTATGCATTATATTTGATAATCCAGTTGTATAAACATTTACTTCGGCGTCACGTACATATATATTTAGTCAAGGTATTGCCCAACACATATGCATAACGGCTTTGTTTTCCAAATAAATTTTGCAATTTCATTGCATCTAAACAGAGTAAATGAAACGCCAGTAAAATCGCTGCCAAAAAAATTTTCCTGTACACAGTAAGGCAAGTTATATAAAAGTAAACAGAAATATGCATTCCAAACTGACCTTGAAAACATACGTTGGTCTATTCAAAGCCCAGAGATCCCTTGGCATTTGTCCCTACAAATGGAATCCAGGGACTGGGAACGTAGAGGTGAGCGGATCAAAATTGAGGAAATTTATCCTGTACCTGATTTTCCTCTGGAGACTCTGGTTGACCATTTACAACGTCTTCAACCTAGCCATTGGGCTGCATGAAGGGAGGAAGATAACGTCCTTGATCATAGATTCACTGGTCGCCCCCTGGTTTCTGGTTTCCGGCACGGCCTTTTGGGATTCTTTGTTCTTTCAACGGGAAGAATTTAAGGACTATTTTAATAAATACTTCAGATTTAATCGGGATTGCGCAGGTAAGTGAGCCAAAACGAATAAATTAGGATCTTTAACTACTAAATCAATTTTCGATTTGCTGTAGCAAAAACATTCCAACTATGTACAAAAATAAAATTTGGGATTTGCTATAGAAAAAATTGTTTGGATTTCCTGATGGTATAATGAAGATGATATTATAACGAGTGCATTTGTAACGAGATTCCACTGTATTTTTTGTCATTTTGAAACGAAAATTTGTTCAATTGGTTTTATGTGTTACAACAAAATGCTGGTATGCGTGGCTATCTGTGCGTTCAGCAAAAACAATGGGAACACCTCATCCGTTGAAAAGAGACGGTTGCGAGTATTTCATGATATTGCTACTCCTCAGTGGTCCAGGAAACACGGTGACAGCCATTGGGCTATTTGCCCTGGAGCCCTTCAATCCACGATATATGTACCAGTTCCTTGCCCCGCTCTTCGGATGGCAAAAGGACACTTGGCTTGCCGTGGGATTTTGGGCGATGGTCGTCTACCATTATTGTTTGTGCGCGTACTACGGCTACAACCAGGGATTCTTTATGCTTTGGACATACACAAGAAGCACCACGTTCTGGCTACAGCATCTACAGTTAAATCGGATTTTTTCAAAATTTTCTTAGAAATACGTTTCCCTTTAAATTTCAAGTTTTTTCGCTCAAAAACATTAGGATGGTAGCCGATAAATCGTTATTTTTGATATGTCCTCGCTCAAAAAAATTAAGAATGTTCCGGATCAAACCGGACTAAAAAACATTTACACAGATTTCTTACATTTTTGTATCATTAAATGTCAGCCCTCAAAATATTTCAATTATATAAATGTTCGCACCGTAATTTGTGTGTTCTCCCTTTCCCCAGTCCCCCTTCCCCCTCCAATATTTTTTAAATGTTCGCGCTTAATTGTTTCATTGTTTTTAAATGTTCCCTCTCAATTGTTTAATTGTTTTTAAATGTTCCCTCTCAATTGTTTAATTGTTTTTAAATGTTCCCTCTCAATTGTTTAATTGTTTTTACATGTTCCCGCTTCATTTTTTTTAAATGTTACCGCTTCATTTTTTTAAATGTTCTCCATACAATTTTTTTTCAATGTTCCGCCTCAAAGAAATTAAGGGTGTTCCGGACCAAACAGGGGTAAAAAATGTTTTCTTAAAAGATGTGATATTTTCCTACACTTAAATTCCCCCGCTCAAAATAATTAAAATTCCAGCCGATCCAAAATTTATTTTATTTAATACCCGCTTAAAGCTTGCACATATTCCCATTTAAAAGACTTTCCGACTCCCAAAAGCTAGAAATGGAAAAGCTTTCCGCGGATAATTGTCCCGCCGAAATATTTCTGATTGTTTGTGGTTCCTATAGACGTAATAGCAGCGGCCTGAGAAATTATAGAAGAGAGCCAGCGTCCGTGATAAAAATATACAGAGGCATCCAGATCGTGAGTTGTCTCTTCAACCAATGCCAATCTCGACTTTTCTTCCCTCTCTTCGTGGCCTTCAACGTGTACAGTCATTCCCAAATGATCATCCTGTCCCTCACCAGCTTTGGTAAAGTCCAGATGTTCATCTTCCCCATTTTCCCCATCTGGACCGTGGCATGGCTCTTCATCGAGGTGTTCATCTACCGGCTATTGGGTAACGTCAATTTCTGGTCCAAGAGCTTCGTCCAATCCTGGATGGGCGTCGTGGGCCGGAAGGAGCGCCTTGAGCTCGGGGCCTTCCCGCCTCTGGGCATCAAAGTGGGTAGTTTATACATCATCCAGAGATCTACCCTCCTCACCCTGCTTAATATCATCACCAGCATCGTCGTTCAGATTTTGCTCGCGGAGGAATAGCTTCGCAAAAAATTATACCAACAACCCCAAAGAAAAATGTCACACCAATTTTCTCTGTTCGCAATGTATTGCATATATTTACACAGAAAACGTACATTGCGCAATGCCAACCATGGGACACAAGCTGTTTTTCCATATATTATGTCTCCATATAATTATATTTCTTCATGGTTCATTTCAATGTATTTAAGTACAAAAACATTTCCTAATATTGCGTAACGAAAGCGGCGTTCTGGGAATAATATCTACGTAATTATTGCTTTATTCTAAGTTAGAATTAACTATGTATGATACGTACGATATAATAATGTCCGATTTTAATACCTTTGCTTTTCTGGGCCTATAACTAGAGCAATATCGGCACCATTTCTTCCCAAAAGCTTGGAGTTATCACATACAATAGTACAATGTGCGTTAGTTGCTAAATGGCGGGTCACATTTGGTAAATTTTCTAATGTATAATAATTTTATCTCTGGCAATACCAGAACAATTTTGTTTTGGATTTGAAACTGTAATTATAACAATAAATTGATTACGTCCTCATGTAATATTTGGGCTGCTGTAAGAGGTATTAAAACCTTTGAATTTTCAATACTACCATTAATTGTGGATGTTTATTTTAACCGTGTTTAATTCATCAGAATATCGGATAATAGTGTTTAATAATTGTGTAAATTTATTTACCGTTTGGTACCCCAGACAAATTTCCACGGGGGCTGATATTACTTAGTGGAACCCGTCATATGTTAGTATAAAACATGTATACAATTACGTATATTATATGTATATCATCATCATCAATGGCAACTGAAGGCCAAAATTTATTGGGATAACCCGATTTTTCAATGAATATGTTCCAATGAAATGGTTATTATAATTTATAAGGTTAGGTGTGACACACGGACACCACAAATAGGTAGTAAACGTCATGATAATTAACTTAAACTAAGAGATTATATTATTAAACGACTCCAAAATGCCAGAATCATAGACGTATAAGTAATTGAGAAATTTTACCATGAAATCATATCAGAACGAGCTCTTTCTGATCTTAGTCCTATGCTCCTCGTAACGGAAAAGTTGAGGAAGATCACGTCCATACAAGCTGTTACATAACTTATATTCTAGTTAATACTAAGTGCTTAAATAAGACTAACGCGAAACATTGATGAATATAGATATCTCCTTAGCACAAAAAGGTTTTTAGGGTCAACGATGATAGCTTTATTTACGAACTCTAACGTATGAAACCTGTCAACGATCTTATAGTTGAGCCTAATCGCTGCCAGTAGACTGCAGTCAAAGAGAATGTGAGATAAGTCTAAGATCGCACCACATTTGCAGATTTCAGGATCAAGTTTTGAAGATTTCTCTTTAATAAAGAATGATGGATTATTAAGCCTGATTTGCGCTCAAAGTCGCTTAAAGCACATACGAAACTCTCCCGACAGGTATTGAGCACTTTTGAACACCAGATAAAATCTATGATATAAAGGGGACAGTATTGAAACACTGATCCTATTTAGATCATCACTAATACTTTCCTCTCTTATTGTTTTACACATAGTCTCAAAGCTGTTTACAATCAACTGAGGAACTTGCGAGTCCCAGACATGCCCAAACCCGTATTTTACGAGCAGACTTTGGACCTGGCGAGCCCAATTACACTTCCCTTACCCTGTATGAATCCTAGATAAGGAAAGGTACACAATCTGAGGTATTCTGTCATTGCTCATTATGAGTAACTTGTACCAGAACATAATTAGGTTAGTAATGACCTGACACTGTAACTTCACCCTACCGGTCTCGCATCTTAAGAGACAACTAGGAGTAGCCCTATGAAGAAAAAACATACGTTTTAAGAATAAGTTTTGAATTACTCCCAGACTATTAAGATAGCGCAATGACCAGATAGGAGAAGCATATCGCAATGACTTTGAGCACAATGAATCAAAAAGTTTCATTCTACTATTCCAGGAAAATGTATCACTTTTATTTAAGATTGCGAGGCATTCCGAGGCAGCTAATCTTGCTTTGGCCAATCGGTCACCCAAAGGATGAGATAATCGCCCGGAGGAGGAGAATACAGCGCCTAGATAAGTGTAAGTATTAACGAATGCAACAGGCTTATTCTGAAGCCAGAAACAAGCGGTTTTTTTGGCTCTACCACCTTTACGAAAAACAATTACCTTTGTCTTTTCCAGATTTATTATTAGGTCGCACAGTCTAAAGAAGTTATGCAAACACGTTATTTTGTATGGAACTTCCTCCTTGGTGTAGGCTAAAGCAACGCAGTCATCAGCAAGCATAAGGACATCCATTATATTTGAAGCTCCAAGCATAATTGGATGACAATTGTGGCTAGACAGGAATGTATCCAAGTCCGAGATGAAGATTGCAAAATAAAGAGGCGAAAGAATTTCCCCTTGCAACAAACCGACTGACAAGACATAGGTCTTAGTGAATCTAGCATTAGTACGAACTCGAATGTGAGATTTATCGTAAATAGATCGGATTACATTAATCACCTTTGAGCTAACTCCAAAGTGATAAAGTTTATTCCAGAACTTGTCATGCGATACACTATCGAAAGACCGGGAAAGGTCCACAAACAGAGCATAAAGTTTTGTACTTTTTAGGAAAGCCAGCAGGATAAGTTCCATTAGAGTAAATATTTAATCGTGACACCCCCTTCCCTTCCGAAAGCCACATTGGGTATCTGGCAAAATATAATTGTCATCGGCCCACTTAACTAATCTATTATAAATCAGAGTCGCGAAGATGTTTGTTACTGTATTAACCAGGGCGATTCCTCGGAAATGTTTGGGTAAACGGCGATCCCCCTTCTTAAAAATCATTACAAGCTCTATAGTTCTGAGAAAGCAGTAGGCGTTATTCCCGAGTTAAATCAATAATTATAAGCACTTAGCAAGTCTTCCAAAACTGCATCCGGTAGAGCTTTTATAATAAAGTTAGAGATCAGGTCCGGTCCAGGGGCCTTGTTGGAAGATGCAGAAGATATCGCGGTCTTTAATTCACTCATAGAGAAAGAAGCATCCAAGGTTTGTGTCATCCTTCGTAAATATCTGGTGAATATCTACTTCCTTTGTTCGGACGGGCAGAATTAAATCGTGAAACGTTTCCCCGACATTGATGGGTATACGGTCGTCAACATCTGGCCTAAATCTAAAGCGTCTGATAGCAACCCAAAACATATTACTATTTTTAGCGTTATACAAGCCACTTCAATCGTTCCTCTGTGACAACATTAAGGAAAGACTTCCTTTGAGTAGCAAGACTAAATCGATTTGAGTTACTAGGATTAGCACAAAATCCTGTATACGCTTGCCGAGATTTCTTGTAAGCTCTACGACATTCAATATTATACAAAGGTTTGTCCAAGGGTTTGCGTTCCAAGAAATATTCTGGTTTGATCATTTGTAACTCCATACACGTGTGGATAATATTTTTACAAATATGATCAACAGAGGAGCATGGCAGGTCTGCTCTACACCAGAGAATTGCTCCACCGAATTGGTTGATACCATCAGCGGTATACGTAATACGAACTCGTCGGTAAGCGCTTCTCCTTACTAAAGATGTATGCAAATTTAGGATTAAACAACATACGTTATGGTCCGTAAGAGCCATAGGTATTGCTTTGAAGTCTGCTACCAAGCCACAAGAATCAGTGCGAACCCAACAGAAATCATTTACCGATCCGCAACTTCCTGTCATAAACGTATCATGAACATTATTATCAGAGGAACTTCTCTCATTCATTACGAGGAAACCGAGAGACTCAAAGTCAGCAACAAATTTGTTTCCTCTAGCATTTAAAATGTCGGAAGAGTTGCGTGCTGCAAAAACACCAGCAGGTAAGGGAGTATAAAATTGGTTTAAATTTCCAATACGAGCATTAAAATCACCAAGCACCAGAATATTTACATGATCAGCATAAAGTAATTCGCACAAGAAGTCTGCGACAACAGTGACGTCTTTATCGTATCGTTCGTCGGGGGCAAGTAGCAGAACACACAAGTCAGTAAACATATGGTCCTTATGTGAGTGAGGGTTACGGCAATGAAAAAGGTGTATACGAAGTATCACCACTTGAAAAACATGTTCTGGCAAATCACGCCACTTGCCCTGCCAAGTTGATGGTCCCGGACTGCTGGTGAAAAGATCTGTTTGCAGGAAGAAATACAATTAGTGAAGTTGAATTTATCAGATTCATTAAAGGTTTGGGCTAAGCAAACCACATTATTATTAAAGAAGGTAAGCTCATTGGCATTTAACTTATTTATATTATGAATTTCCTTTAAGTTCCAGTATAAGATGTTCGTGTCCCCGTTCCCTCAATCAATATGTTGAATGTTGAAAATTTTGAACGGAGCATCGTTGCCTTGAAAAAAGTTGCAATTTGGGTTGCTGCTGAACTGACGCGAGGAAGACCCTTGAAAACCCTTCCCGATCGGTTGTCTTGTCGGATACCGAGTGACCTTTTTGGGAGTACGAGAGTTTGACCCATTAGACGAGCGCCGGCGCTTTGGACCGACTCTAGTTTTTTGCTCACTAGCGATGAACCTTGAACCATAATCTGTCTCGTATAGAACTGTCACATCATTAACTTGCACTGCAATGCATCTCCAAGACCGCACGAAGAATCGAGTCAATCCTCCGTGTTTCTCTTTCACATAAGACAGTAGGGATTTCTTGATGCTTGATTGTTCTCGCGTTAGAACCGGTCGGATCGACCATGAAATGACCTTTAAGGTTTTTGGCAAGTCGAAAAATATTGTTCACGGTTGCTCTATCGCTGAACTGATATTTCAGAGCAGCATAGCCATTCATCCAGGGAATAAATGTCGCTAGGGTTGGAATGAAATTCTGACTGTTGATCAGATGAAGCACCACAGTTGCGAGTTGTTCGGCTGGTTTGCAATCCTTTTCAAGTTCAGGCTTTACAAACAAAATATTTAGTTCCTTTTCCTTGGCCTTCAATTGTATGATGTCGCAATTCTGTCGGATGTTCTAGTCAATGATGTCTCTTATAGAGAGGCTATGATTGCGAATAATCTGTTGTTGGTCCTGACCAGATTCATTGATTTCTGAAATCGTCTTTGACAGATTCTGGACATCGAGTTTTGTAGAGCATTCTGCAAGTTGGGCTTGGATCGTTTTTTAAGAAGTAAGTATGTCTTGGAGACACTTACTTATATCAGCCAAACTAGGATCCTGGGGCACTGTGGGTGAGTTGATTTCAGATAAGTACATACTTTGCTCAAACCCTGACATATCATCCTGGTTTGCGTTCATAGTGGGAGCTCCTAAGGATAAACAAAATAAAACGGTGCTAGTATCACCAGATGCAACTCAGTATGGATTTGGGCAATGGCCCGGCCTACATCAAGTAAACTAACGCCAAAAGTGTCTTCACTTTGAAGTGAGCCGAACCAACAGCAGTCATTGAGTATTAGCAACGTGGTTTATGGATTACCCTTTATGGCACAACTCTAGTACCCAGCAGGTCTGGAAGGTGGCGCGGCAATGATGAGGTAGCGAGCAGTTCAACAGGAAGCATGGACCACACCCCAGATGACTTTTTGTTTATAATATTTAACAGGATAAACTAAGAAAGATTCAATGATTGAGGGGGTTAAGATATAAGCAGCACCGAGAAACTTACTTAACGAAGAGGTAGCTAACGATTTATGCTGCTAAAAATGTCAATCCACTATTTAATCACGGCGAAAAAAATGGGAAAGTGCATAGCACAGCACGGCCCATCCTATCCCACCGGTGGCGACTAAAGAACTAACTAATATTATATGTATAGGTACCTCATATTAGTATCATTTTGGGATTGCAATTGTGCTCATCACACCCCTGAGAGGACCGTAGACATTTTCATCGCTCTAGCGATGTATATATTTAATATATATATATATATATATATATATATGTGTGTGTGTGTGTAAATATATGTGTAAATATATATATTTATATGGCATTGGTGCTAGCATGCTGCGAAATAATTAGGCATTTCTAGTGTACTGATACATACATTACACGGTGAAAAATTTCTGATGCTGCAATGAGTTGTGGTAATTGTGACCATAATTGAGACCATTACAAAAGTCAACAAAAACGGTGTTTATAGGCATTTACTAAGGAGTCACGTATATAGTTATACATACATATGTTCAACGTATGAGCATATAAATACAGAAATTCATAATAATACGTCTATACACATAATGAGCGTACAAGGGCTATATTTTCCCAAAAATTTAGCCATTCCATCCGACCTAATCAAACGAAGGAAATCGCGCGCCAGTAAAAATTCGGGGGCCAAACAAATTTGTCTGTTCACAGTAATGCAAGTTATAAAAAAGTTAATAGAAGTATGCATTCCAAACTGACCTTGAAAACATTCGTTGGTTTATTGAAAGCCCAGAGATTCCTGGGAATTTGTCCCTACAAATGGAATCGTGGGACTGGGGAGGTAGATGTGAGCAGATCAAAATGGAGGAAGTTTATCCTGTACCTGATTTGTCTCTGGAGACTCTGGTTGACCATTTACAACGTCTTCAACCTAGCCATTGGGCTGCATGAAGGGAGGAAGATAACGTCCTTGATCATAGATTCACTGGTCGCCCCCTGGTTTCTGGTTTCCGGCACGGCCTTTTGGGATTCTTTGTTCTTTCAACGGGAGGAATTTAAGGACTATATTAATAAATACTTCAAATTCAACCGGAATTGCGCGGGTAAGTGAGCAAAAACGAATAAATTAGGATCTTTAACTAACAAATCGATTTACTATATATACCAGAAATTTGCAATATCTGAAATTAGCAAAAATTTGCCAATTACTATGCCAAAATTTGTGATTTGCTATAACAAATTACTATGACAAAGTTTTCGATTTTCTATTGCAACAATTGGTTGAATTTCCTGATGTTAGAATGAACATGATGTAATAACAAGTGCGTTTGTAGCGAGATTCCACTGTATAGTTTGTCATTTCACAACGGACATTTGTTCATTTTGGTTCCTGCGGACATAATTTCATATATCTCTCCGATTCTGCTTCTATGTATTTGTTGACTATTTATATAGCAAAAACAATGGGAACGCCGCATCCGTTGAAAGTAGACGGCTGCGAGTATTTCATTATACTGCTACTCCTCAGTGGTCCGGGGTGCATGGTGGCAGCAATTGGTCTATTTGCCCTAGAGCCCTTCAATCCACGATATATGTACCAGTATCTTGCTCTGCTCTTCGGATGGCAAAAGGATACTTGGCTTGCAGTGGGATTTTGGGCGATGGTCGTCTACCATTATTGTTTGTGCGCGTACTACAGCTACAACCAAGGCTTCTTCATGATTTGGACATATACAAGGAGCACCACCTTCTGGCTACAACATCTACAGTTAAATTTTGAAAATTTTCTTAAAAATATGTGTCCCTATATAAATTTCAAGGATTCCCACTCAAACACATTAAGGTAGTTCCTGCTAAATTGTCTTTAAATGTTCACGCTCAAAGAAATTAAGAATGCTCCTGATCAAACCGGACTAAGTTTTTTTTAATACTTTGTGACATTTTTGTATCCTTAAATTTGTCCTCTCAATACAATTAAAAACGTTCCCGGTCCAATGTTTTATAAATGTTCCCGCTCCAATTTCTTTTCAATGTCCCAGAGTTCCAACTCAAAACAACTAAAAATGATTCGGTTCTAATTTGTTTAAATGTTCCCGGCCCAATTTTTTTTAAATGTTCCAGCTCCAAACAAGAAAACAATTAAAGATGTTTGTGATCAAATAGGACTAAAAATGTTTCACTAAAAGTGACATTTTGCTATGCTTAAACTTGTCCGCTCAAAATATTTAAATTGCTCACGCTCCAAATGTTTTTAAATTTAATACCCGCTTAAAATATTCCCATTTCAAAGACATTCCCACTGCAAACATTAAAATGCTTTCCGCAGATAATTTCCTCTCAAAAAAATACTTCTGATTGTTTATGGCCGCAGATGTAATAGCAGCGGCTCAAGAAAGGATAGAAGGGAACCAGCCGCAGTGATAAAAATATTCAGAGGCATCCAGATCGTCAGTTGTCTCTTCAACCAATGCCAATCCCGGCTCTTCTTCCCACTCTTCGTGGCCTTCAACATGTACAGTCATTCCCAGATGATCATCCTGGCCCTCACCAGCTTTGGGAAGGTCCAGATGTTCGTCTTCCCCATCTTCCCCGTGTGGACCGTCGGATGGCTCTTCATCGAAGTGTTTATCTACCGCCTGTTGGGCAACGTCAATTTCTGGTCCAAGAGCTTCGTCCAATCCTGGATGGGCGTCGTGGGCCGGCAGGAGCGGCTTGAGCTCCGGGCCTTCCCGCCCCTGGGCATCAAAGTGGGTAGTTTATACATCATCCAGAGATCTACCCTTCTCACCCTTATTCATATCATCACCAGCATCGTCGTTCAGGTTTTGCTTGTGGAGGAATAGCTTAGCAAACATTACATGAATAACCCCAGAAGAAAATGGTCCTCCACTTTTCTCGGAATTTCGCAATTTATTTTGTATGTACGCAGCGTACATTGCGCAACGCAAACCTGGAAATACATACAATACTTCATATCATTATTTCCCAACGTAATGTTGTTTTCATGATTGTATATGTATGTAATATGTATAAAGAAATTTCGTAGTATTGCAAAACGAATGGAGCATTCTGGGAATAATATCCGCGTAATTATTGTTGGATTGCAATTGACAATTATTTGGATATTATACCCAAAGGAATTACTTCTATGGCTATTTTAACACCTTCGCTTTTTTGGGCCTATAGAAAGAGCCATGTCGACACCAGTTTGTTCCAAAAAGGTACAATTATCACACATGAATACGCTAAATTTTGGATTACAAGGCAATGTCACATTTAGTAAATTTTCTAACGCATAATAATATTATTTGGCAATACCAAAAGAATTTTTTTTGCGTTTGAAACTGTCATTATATTATTAAATTGAACACATTCCATCTTAACCGTGAATTCCGAAGCACTATTGCTTTAACTTAATATTCGTCGATTATACGAAAGGATTTAAATACCAAAGCTTAACGTAAAACGCTAGACGTGTCAGTAAACGACTAAATGCGATAGACCATGCGCACACCAAGTAAACGCTCAGGCTGTACATTCTTATGTACAAATTTCAGGCATGGTTCGGCGTGAGCCCATTCCATTGGAATCCGGCTAGAGGACGGCTGGAAATGGTACGTTCGAAATTTCGCCGGGGAATCCTGTACGTTCTATTCGCCTGGTTTGTGTGGCAGCCCAGCTGGCAGGCTTGGAATGCCCTTTGGGGCTTGAGGAAGGATTCGGGTCGGCCTAACTTCCAAGGTCCTTGATTGGCTCATGCTGCCCTGGTATTCAACCATTGCCGTGGCATTTTACGACATTTTATTCAACCGTAATTATATGTGAGACCAAGGCGTATGTGAATAATTACCTCCAATTTAATGGGAACACGGCTGGTAATTTGTAATTTGAGTATTTCATGTTTGATATTGGCAAAATTTGGGTATATCAATTTATTTCTGGTAACAGAGAAGATGATGGGCACACGGCATCCGGTTAAAATTTATGGGTGCGAATTTCTGCTGGTGCTAATATTTGCATCAAGTTTGTTGTCTTTCGCCATTCCCGTAGCCCTTTTTCTCTTGGAGCCAGGAAACTCTAGGTATACCTATCATTTGATATTTTCGGATGGCCAAACAAACGTTGGCTGGTTGATTTTCTGGGCTGCCCTTCTGTGTCATTACAATTTAGCCGGTTTCCTTGTCTACGGCACTCCGTTCTTCACCATTTGGACATACACCAGAAGTTCCACGTTCTGGCTCCGGCAAACTGAGTAAGCGATTTCTAGTATTTATTTGTCGTAACTTTATTTACTCCACAAAAAATTAGCATGCAAATTTGTACCATGAAATTAAACCGCAAATTTTGCCCCATACATCCGATGGGATATCAACATTTGTTCTTCAAATTTAAGCCTGTTTCAATGACAACATTAAGTAAATTTAAGCTAGTGCCATAAATACAGCATCATACATTCGGTAAACAGTCTATATTTGTACTAATCATTTACAGCGAAACGTTTGCATAATAAATTGTGTTCCAAGTCCAATTGTGTAATACCAACTGGCCAGTCATTTTGGGCAGTAGCGCTAATTTACATTCCATATTTTGCATTATACAAGATAGTTTGTTAAGCTACAGTCCGAATAATACTAAAATGACCAAAACCGAATACATAATGCTAAAATTTCACTAAGGTATCGCATAATTTGAGGATTGATAGTACTAATTGACGCTTCAAATTTGTATTGCAAAGGGTCATAGTAACAGCCAAATGGAGAAACATGTACGTTGGTGCAGGCCATGATAGAATTTAATTACATTATATACAGGCCCTTTGGTTACTGCACTAAAGTCCGAAGTTCTCCGTACACCTTTAACGGACTAAAATAGCAATTTCACGCCTATAATAATATACAACTAATAAACTATAATTATTTACTACAGTAATAATTTACTGTAGTACTACGTATGGTATATAAGAATATCGGACAATCATATCGTAATTAGTCCCCAGAAAAGTACGCCTGGGAATATATTACATAAATGTGTATGACGAAATATTTTTTCTGGAACAATTTGAACCCCATTTTGTCCACAAAATGTCCTATGTAGATATAAGGTCATCATTATCTTATGTAGGAGCTCTCCGGTGAGTTCGAGTTAAGCATACGACCGTTCGTCCTGTTGTTTTTTCGGTCTAAAACGGGACTCAAGATGCACACAAAACTAACTTTAAGGCTACTTATCTCCTTCTTCAAAGTCCAGCGATACCTGGGAATCAGCCCGTACAAGTGGAAACCGGGCCCAGATAAATTTATAATGGTCAAATCCAAAGTTCTTGGCTACATCTTTTTTGTTTGGTTCGTATGGCAACCGTCCTGGCAGTTGTATAACGGATGCGTGGGCTTGAGCCGATCATCAACCAGGCCGGTGGCCTCCAGGATCATTGATTGGATGATGCTGCCCTACTTCAGCGTCGTCGCCACGAGTTACTACAACCTCCATTTCTCTCAAACCCGGGAGACGAAGGACTATCTGAATAATTACCTCAGGTTTAATCGGAACATGGCAGGTTGGATGTTTTGTTATCTCACTTAAGAAAATGTGGATCTAATATATAAGCAAATTTTTGTACGGGTGTGTTTGAGTAGACACATATTTTGCATATAGCTAAATGTTTTGTGTGGACAAATGCTTTGCACAAACAAACGTTTTGTATAGACAAATTTTTTGCATTTAGCCAAACGCCATGTATGGACACATTTTTCGCATATCCACAAATGTGTTCGGACTAATTTTTTTTTTGGCAAAAATTTTTTACCGTGCAGAACAAATACTGGGAACACGGCATCCATTGAAGTGGGACGGTTGTGAGTATTTCATGCTCCTCCTAATTGTGAACAGCTGGCTCTCCAGCTCATTCCTTACCATCATGTTCGTCTTGGATCCATTGAACACACGATACACGTACCACTTGCTGTTTCCAAATGCGAAGAAGGACTTGGATCTCATCCTGCTTTGGTTCGGCGTCCTTTACCACTACAATATGGCCTGTTTCTACACTTTCTGCTCGGGATTCTTCCTCATTTGGACCTATACCCAAAGCACCACGTTTTGGCTGCAGAAAATCAAGTAAGATTTCCCTCCATTTTTTATGCTGCTGTGTAGTTGGTGTTTATTTAGTATGGACATATATAGCGTATATCTGGATTTAGGGATACAGTAAAATCACGATAATATGGACAAAAGTGCGCAACAAATTTACGCAATGCATTGAACAATATGCAATAAAATATAATATAAAATATAATGCAATATAGTGGACAAACTTAAGCAATACAAAGGACACATAATTTGCACAATAAAGTGGACATAGTAACATATTCAAGTAAACGCAGTTACATAACAGTTTCTGTTAAAAAAATTTACGTTGAAGTAAAGACATTTATGCAATAAAAACGCCAAAGTTCAACAATAAGGTTTACATATAGAAATATGTGTTCAATAAAATGCTGACATTTTTCTAATAAAGTCAACAAATTTGGACAATACTCTTCACAGTATACGCCATTATGCAAACAAATTTACGCATTTAAGTAAATAAATGTATACAATAACATGAATAAATTAGGGCAATAAAAATTACAAATTTGTATACAATAACATGAATAGACTAGGACAATAAAAATTACAAATTTATATACAATAAAATTAATAAATATATGCAAAAACGTAAACAAGTTTATGCAATAAAATGGATAAATTTGGGAAATAAAGTGATCAAATCTGGACGTTAAAACGGCACAATTTATGTTATGAAAGAACAACATTTCACAATAAACTGGGGTCTACGGATTAGCCTTGAAAAACGTACACAATTTTTTGGTCTTTCCGCAATTAAGTTGACAAAACATGCTACAGTGCAGTCTCTCCATAACAAGTCTCTTTATCACAACATTTCTCTGTACCAACATTATTTTTCCAGCCCCTCGTACATATAAGGTGCATATCTAATGTTCTATATAACAACTTTTCTTTGCAACAATCTCTTTTGTCCTTCCCTTCAGACTTGTTATATAGAGACTCCACTGTACAATGGATAGTGTTATAATGAGACTTGTCATAGAAAGACTCTACTGTAGCTTAGAGTGCTATACATATTAAATGAGGGAATCTTATAAGTATTACAATGGACAAATTGACAGAAAATTAACTGTAACAGATACAGCACCGAGAGTGGACGTCCAAGAAGCTCCAAGGAGGTGATGAAAGTATTCCAGAATATCCAAATCATCAACCTGCAATTCAACGAGTGCATGTCCCGTCTATTTTTCCCCCTCTTCGTCATGTTCAACATTTACTCCCATGTCCAATGCCTCATTATGTCCCTGCTGGCAAGGGAGCATCTCCCCTGGTTTATCTACCCCATGTGCCCCTTCTGGTCCGTGGGCATGGTGTACTTGGAAGTGGTCATTTACAAGCAGTTGGGCAACGTCAATTACTGGTCTAAAAATTTTGTCCAGTCCTGGATCCTCCATGTGAGCCGGGTTCAACGGAAGAAGCTCAGGTCCTTCCCGCCATTAGGGATTAAAGTGGGGAGCTTGTACATCGTCCAGCGTTCTACTCTCTTTACCTTCTTCCACATCATCACCAGTATAACCGTCCAGATTCTTTTGCTCAGGAATTAAATATACCCTTACCGTTTCCATGAACGAAATTGTGCCAATTTCCACTCCGTAAAAGTGTTGCAACGATTCTGCCATTTATAATAGTTCCGTGTCATACAGTGGAGTCTCTATTTAACAACTCTAAAGGGACAAGCGAAAAATGTTGTTTCAGGGAAAAGTTGTTATATATAGAACATTAAATATGTACCTTGTATGTACGTACGAAGGGCGGAAAAAATAATGTTGTTACAGAGAAAAGTTGTTATAAAGAGACTTGCTATAAAGAGACTGCACTGTATATGTATGTCCAAAGTCAAAACGTATATAGTTATCACAATTTATATCACTCCACTTAATGCCTGCAGTTATTATTGCATTTAGTTAACTAATTAAGCATAAAACCAAGGTATGACATCGGAATTGGTATTCGAATGCAAATCGGAATTATATTCATATTTTTCAGTATTTTAATCGCAATTAGTAAGCCTATTCTTGTCAGAAAAATATTTTAATTGGAATTTATAATCACAAACACATTCGAAATTCAAATTCGTATTCAAAAGCTGGCATTTGGATTCCGATACGGTATTAATCTTCGAAATTTTTTTCAGTATGTTGTTAATTCCCACCATCGGCTAAGCTTTTTTTTCCAAATGAAGGTATTGCATGCAACAATGATTTTTTTCAATTGCCAGTAATATAACTATTAAAACTTAAAAGGCAACGATGTTTGCAAAATCAGAGTTTCGCAGTCAATTTATAATTTTGTCTATTGATTTTGCGTTTATCTTCAGCTACAAATTATGTCCGATTGCATTACAAATAATTTTTTTAAGTATTCGAAAAGTATTTGTAAGAAAATATACCCAAATATTTTATAAATACTTTCATCGAAAATAAAACCAATTGATTATAATGAAATTCATAGAAATGGTACCAATTCATTGGAAAACATTCAATATGTGCGTAAATATGTACGTACATCGTACAAAATGAATTCATATGTCTGAATATTTGAATAAAATTGTATTGGAATTAGAATTTATATTTTAGATATCCGCAACTTAAATTATATTCATAATTGTCAACAACATGTATTTTAATTCGAATTTTAATTCAATTTTTTTCGAATGTCAAACAGCCATCAAATTTAACGAAAATGCTATATGGCACCATCATTGTTACTTGTTACCTAATTCGAAGAAATATGGACCAACCTTTGCCTATTATATTAGGTATTTCTATATAAAGTGTGCATTATGCATGCATTTTGTTTAGACACATATTTACATTTATGTAGAGGGTCAGCATATAACTGATTTCGTAATAACGATACTATATAAATCCACCAAAGATCTGAAATACGACATATTATATGCCACCGTATGTCCAGGGCTCCTAGGTACATTGAGAGATGATGCTACAAATTTCTAGCAATGCATTCTGGGTTAACGTTGAGGCTCTTCATCTCTGTATTTCGGATTCAAAGGCTCCTATGGGTAAGTCCTTGGAATTGGAACGCCGGTCAAGGGTCATTTACAGGCAGCTGGGCAACGTCAACTATTGGTCCAAGAGCTTTGTCCAGTCCTGGAAGCTCCATGTGGGCAAAGCCCAACGGATCCAACTCTTGCCCTACCCAGCTTTGGGGATTAAGTTGGGGAGTCTCTACATTGTTCAAAGATCCACATTGTTCACCTTCCTTCACATCATTAGCAGCTTCACGGTCCAGATTCTTTTATTGCGGCAGTAAAAGTTAAATATCTATAAAAATGTATATGCGCTTATGCATTGACCCATTGACATGTAACTGTGTATATACTGATGGGAGAGCCAAAATACAGAACAGTAAAGCTGCGAATTTGCTTTTTTATTATGAGTTTTAAGGAGAGGGAAATAATTTACATAATCACGTTTCAATTGAAGGCTCAATTTTATGCTAGTAAATCTGCCAGCATTCGTTGTTTTGCTTGAATTATTGATGAATAAAATTATTTTCTTTAATAATACATACAAGTGGGAATCCGTTCAACACTATAGCCATAAATACATTTCAGTTGCGGCAAACTTATTAGGTCAATTTGACAACCACATATTTTATTCGTTGTCCATATGCAAACAGAAATAGCGATATTTCTATGTACAAATAAATAGCGACAACCACATGCATCATGCTTTATTTTTTCGAAAATTTTGGCTAGCACACTCAAACATTAAGTTTTTGAAAAGCAATTTATTGTGGAAATTCAAATGCCTGATAGCATTATTTGAAAAAGCGGAATTTCAATAAAAAATTCTGAAAATTTTTCAAAATTTGTCAAAATTTGCAAATGTTTTAACTTTGCGCCAAAATTTAAACTAAAATAATAATAAAAAAATTAAAGTAATTTTATAATTTGAAAGTGCAAATTTTGAAATACTTACAAAAAAAGTTCCTCGTGACATTTTGTTTCTGAAAACACCTTTTTAAAAAAAGAACAAATTTTTTTTTTGAAAAAATAAAGTACAGTGGACTCTCGCTATAACAACCCTGAAGGGCAGGGCAAAAATTGTTGTTATACGGAAAAGTTGTTATATGGAA